>WURS02367592.1:0-17481 GCA_011762765.2 Rhinocypha anisoptera
CAAAAATAATAATACTCTCTAAAACGAAAGAAAAAGACAAAGTGGAGGCTTAGAGGAGAGCAGACGAAGAAAGGGCCTTGATGGAAACGATAAGAAGAAGGAAAAAGAAATAGATTGGATATTACCTGAGAAGAGATTTTTTTACTGCTATGTCGTCCGCGAAACGTAGCATGTTAATTTCTTCTCCGTTCACTTTGATACCTATGATGCTCTTCTATTTCCTTTATTGCTTCTTATAGGTATACGTTGAACAACCCTGGTGAAAGGTTACACCCTTGCCTAACATATAAACATATATAAATAGCGTCATGAGCTGACTCAAATGAGAAGACGACTGTCACACAAAAAAGAATACAAAAAACACAGGCACAGAGATACAAAGACTCACTATTTTTAAATTTTCGGTGGGTGGTGTACCACCTTCCTCAGATAGGAAGACGAAACTGGGTCTGGGCGTTGATGGGACATATATATAAGTAAGAGGCAGGTGAGAGGAAGTGGTAGAGGAAATTTCTGGAAAGTGTAAGAGATTGGAAGGTGAGGAGTGGGGGGCGGGAAGACTACAAAGTTAAAAATTAAAGTGAATATGACTGGCTAGAGAAAAAAATAGAGACTGGCATATATATATATATATATATATATATCTGGAGAATTGTTTAGACCCTTGCCAAAAATTTTTAAGACTTTCAAACGTCAATACAGAGATGTAATGAGCTGACATGCAATTTTTACATTAAATAGTATTCTTTTAACAGGCATAACGCCCAAATATCGTGTTTAAATTCAGTTGCTATTAGTGTACTGTTGTAATTGATACATTCATGTGTAATATGTATTGTAATGTAAGTGTAATATGTATTGTAAAATGCCACCGGACCTTGGATCTACTTGCATTTTTCATTGTAATAATATATATATATATATATATTACATCAATATCTTAAAGGTTAATTGATCAATTTTATCATTTTCAGCTCATCCGAACGTCAAACTCTTTATTACCCACGGGGGACTACTGAGTTTCCAGGAGGCGACCAGCAGAGGCGTCCCCCTCATTGGGATCCCTCACTATGGAGACCAAGAAGTTAATATGATGACAGTCCTTCATCACAAAGTGGGAGTTAAAGTTGATTCACAAAATATAACTGCAACCAATATTCTCAACGCCATCAATGAAATTTTGGGAAACCCTAGGTAATTTATGACAAGAAGTAGAATTTAACACGTAATTACAATACTTTTTCCAGTAGCACCTGTGAGTATACGATTACGAAAAAATCATTTGTGCACAACCTTGCGCCCATCGCTGAAAATAAAGAGAAATTATTTGTTTCGACGGAAAACGAATCACCTGACAGCAAATCTAGCTGATACTGAGTCTTGCACGAAGGAAATACAACGCTGTTCTCTTATTCCATCATTACAAATGGGGGAATAAAATTAATTGTCATCATTCTTTGCTTATCGCAACGAAACGTTTTCCGAAAATTAATATATATTTCGGAGTTAGTCTTCCTGTGGGCACACACAAAAACAATGACACAATTATCAGATGTATTGCTTCCCGTTGGAAATGTTAATACTATCCCTAGTATAAAGCTGTCACGAGGTAATGGCAATGCTACTGTTTTCTTTTTTTTTGCTGGCATTGCTTTGCAAAGACCGTCGTCTAATTGAGTTGGCCGTATTGCAGCCCAATTTTGCTACGCGACGTAGATTCGAATGACATTTCATTTACGCCTTACATCACTTTAGGTATTACACACATATATCACTTAAGGTATTTACAAAATACTTCACATCAAGATTTGGGACGTCTACTCTAATGATTCTTAGGAGAAAAAATAAAGGGATTCATCAAAGAAGAGAATGGAGCCCAATGATACATGAAGTAACACTTAGCCATTTCCACATAATCAGTAAGATTACAAAATAATGCGATAGCGAAACATTTCATCATTTTCATTCAAAATTCACCAGAAGTGACTGTAATTTTGTATAGTTTCAAGTATGCAAAGAAAAATATGGGGAATATAATGAAGATGACTAGTTCGCTCTTCGGACTATGATAAACCTTTTGAAGCAATAAATAAAAAATTGAATGAGATTGCTTAAGTCTTCGGAAAGAAAGTTATATACGACTACATATGCCGAACTAGCACGGGGGATGATAGCCAATCGGGGGCGGGGTAACTTGCGATAAAGTTACATCCAAAGTCTGCCATAAGTTGGGTCATTCTTTCTGAGTAATGATAAAAAGGCAACGGAAGTTGGATGTGAAGTGCAGGAAGGTGCTGAGTCTTATTTACCTGATGAGTGACTTATCTTCTCAAAAGCAATATGATATTGTTGAATGAATTTCAAGATAAAAATAAAACACGCAGTATGTTGCTGAACCACAGTGGATTCAATTAAATGCGATTTAAGAAATGATGAAGACGAAACAAACCGTTCTACTGATGATTCTTTAGATCATTGCTACAAAGGAATTTGCAATAATGTACGTACCTAGAAAGTAAATGGATATCTAATAGATATGGATAAGTAGATGAATAGATATCTATTAGATATCTACGGTAGATATCTAATAGATTATTTATTGTCCAAAAAACAGTATATCTAATAGATATCTACCAATAGATATCTACTGGTAAATCATATATGGATAAAAATGATTTAGAAATCTATAAAAATATCTAATAATAATCTATTGGTAGATCATCTATGGATAGATATGATTTAAAAATATATTTTCTGTGTGACCCTGGATATAACTGTAGATATATGGCTGATAGAGTGGCTCCCAAATATATCTGATAAATACATTTAGAGTGGTTCTCATATATATCTATAGATATCTATATGGCGAATAACATATATATCTAATAGATATCTTTTGGGAGAAATATATTATTTATATATTAAATATCTAATAGATATCTATTTGTAGATCATCTATGGATATACATTTATAAACATGATTTAGATATCTATTTTCTGTTAGTGTAAGGACTGCGCGTGGACATTTCTTGTCTCATAATCAATAAAAATCTTTCATGCCTGGAGTTTTTTAAATACCTTCCGAATTATCAGAAGGGATTAGCTATATCACAAAATGTATGATGTCCCATAATTTTTATAAAAATATTATGTGGAAGGGATGGTATAAATATTTCATGACGAAAGATTGTGATAACTTTCGTTGTAGCAGAAAAGATGCTTCCACTGTACAAGCATCGATGGTCAATATTGCCTTCGGATGTCAATCTTCTCAATATGAATAGTTCCTCACCAACCACCTTCCTCCAACACCTATTTCACTTCGTTCAGTTACACAAATAGCATTACTTTCGACTTTCTGTTCTGTATATTCACCTATTGCTGCCTAATGACACAGTCTCCTGGTGTCTAATCCACGCACCTTTTATCTTCTTGAATTTGAATTGCCCGGTTTATCACATCTAAAATAACATCATATATATATATATATATATAGCGAGTATTTGCAGCTATTGTCGCTTCTCTTATCCCAGACGTCGACGCGACGTTCCTAATCATTCCAGTACCCCGGCTGTACCTTCCATTCCCGTCTAAATACTTTCCCTCCATTTTTTCCGTGGCCTTCCTTTCTTGTTTCTTTCTGCTGGATAGAGCACTTTCATACTTTCAAGGATACCCGTTCCTCTGATATTCGATTTTTTTAGGAGGGAGGACGATAAGGAGATGGCTATTTTCCACTGTTTTATATATACATCATTATGATCGGTTTCGATGTCACTCCAAAATGATCATCAGGTCAGATGATGCAGTGAAATCGATACTGGTCAAAATAAAGTATATTTATATCAGAGGAAAATAGCCTCTCCTTGTCATTAAAATATTCAAATTCCACATAACACGACTGAAACTACACAATTTGATCTGTTATTCGTCTTATATGTCCATACCCTTTCAATTGTTTCTAGTATATTGAACCTATAATTGGATTTTTAATTGTCATTTTTCCCCTATCAATTTCGTTTCTAATGTGTTCATGTAAGGTTAGGCCACAGAATCTCCTCGAATTTGCCATTTCTCAATCCACATTTCAAACCCATACTATGCCATTACTGGTTCTATCATTGTTTTAAAAATATTGTTCTCTCTCTTCATCTGGGCATTTGTTATCCATATTCACCGATGCCCACCTTTCACAAACCTTATCCTTGATCGGTTTCTCAAAGACCCTACCCAATGAAACTCACAAGTTCACTGAAACATCACGAGTTTAGGAGATTTATCTTAACTCTGAACTTATCTTCGCCAGCTACGCCGAGAACATGAAGAGGCTTAACTCCATAGTGAAGGACCAAAAGGACGACCCTCTGGAGAGAGCCATCTACTGGATCGAGTACGTCCTGAGACACAACGGGGCGAAGCATCTGAAGCCCGCGGCTTTCTATCTCAGCTGGTACGAGATATGCTTGTTGGACATTATATTTGTGGCTATCGTGCTGCCTAACGTATTCCATGCCGTCGTTGGTTTTTACGGCATGAAACTTATCAAGAAATTATGGAGATCGTTGCGAAAGAACAAGGAGGACTCGAAAAAGAAAGACTGAGTGATGTGATATTGAATTTGTCACTAAATTATTAACTACTTACTGACAGAACAACTTTCTGTTTTTCTTTAATAAATATTTATGAACTGTCAGATAGTTTTTATTTTTTTATACGAGGCCACAGCTTTATTTTAAGAAATAGCCCCAGCTGTAGTCTAATTAGCTTGCCATTTTAATACAAACTGGTTAGTATAATATGATTCTATAAACACAATGTTTATGTTTAAATATACACAATGAATATGGTAATTCATCCACATCCTACCTAAAAAAATGTTGATCGAAAACAACGAAGTCCATTAAAGTCGCATTTCATGATTTTTTCTAAACTACTCTTGTGAATGCTATAGCCTGCTGTAGATTACTGTGAAAATTTTAAACTACTATGCACGTAATTATTCAAACTTAGTATGAAATCTGGATTTTATATTTAATGACAGTTACTTATTTCAGTATAATTAAAAATTTTACTTTTTAATACCTTTTGTTATGTCAGTAGAAACTAGTTCAAGGCCACGCCTTCCAGTACACCGGGGCCAAGGTCAAGCCATTTAACTCACAGCAGGAGCCATCTCGACGGCACAATGGATGCCACATGAAATAAGTACATTATAATCATTGTCAATCCTTTTAAAGTAAAAATAATCATTAATTATTTTACTGTAACAACTGCTATGCAATGTAAACAAATTTTACGGCATTAGAAATCATGAAGGATAAAGGAAACTGGAAGAAGCTTGGCAGCTTAGAGACCGACTATAAACCTGAATCAATACCAATACACATACACAACATAGAAAAATAATATATGTAAATTTTTAAAAATCCAATCGTATTGCGAGGCTCTTTGTGAAGCCTCATAATCATCATCACCATCTGTTGAAGCTCCCGCCAGCATAGTTCTAAGGGTCATAGGGGAACACAAACCTCTCCACCACGATAAGGTGGTAGCCCGAGGAGATTAACATGTTTCAGAGGATATGCGGAACAATAATGAAATCCCCCCCAAAAGGTAAAACTATAAAAGAAAAGCAAATAAAATTTTATAAATTAATGGCATTTCCCGCTTTTCTCTATGGATCAGAATGCTGTGCAACGAAACAAAATAACTTGAAGCATCAGAGATATTGAATTGAAGTATTGAAGTATCAGAGATGAAATTCTTCCGTTCAGTAAAAGGCTGTAGCAAATGGGGTAGACGGAGGAAGATAGACATAAGTAACCACTTAAAACATTGTTCAAAAGCTAGAGTATCACAAATCAAATTGGAATAATAATGCCAAGAGAGAGGATTTCAAAGAAAGCTATGGAATGTAAGTCGTCAGGAAAGAGAAGAGTAGGAAGACCAAAGAACAGATGGTGAAATTGAGGCTGGAACAGACTGTGAGCCTAGTCCTGGAAGGAAGAAGAATTAAATAAAAAAAGATTTTCCGAAATATTTAAGAGGAAAACCACCTTGTCTATCGAGGAAGAAGAAATGCCATTTCTTGCTCCTTGCTCATCAAACAAAAGTCTCCAAGTCACCATTCTTCGCCCTCACAAAATGACCCCTCCACAATTACCTAATAATTAATACCTCCCCAGTTTCCTTCTGATGAATATGTTCAGCTGTTGCCGTAATACAGATAGACATTTTTTAAATCCGGCCACCGATAATCCGGTTCCTTCAGTTTTCCGGCATGGATTTCGGAACGCATTTTCAAATTTACCGCGCTGTCGCAGCTTTTATTCTGGAGACCTCTTTTTTGTTTCAATGACGCTGTAGCTAATCGTCAGTTGCACATGTCCAGCTTTGCTAGCTAATGCCACATGTTTCTCATTTTTTACAGTTTATTCATGATGTCTAATTACCTAGTCTGCCGAACATTGGTTTTTGCATGTTTCTTAGTGGAAAAAGACACAGCATATACAACCATCTAAATTCCAGCACTTTCTAAAATCCGGAAAACTCAGTTCCGGAGGTAACCGGTTTTTTTTTAATGTCAACCTGTACTATGCGCCGTGTTTTTTATGTAACGCCTATGACGAGTTGTGTGGTAAAATTCGCGTCTATATTTTGGAGGATCTAACCAACGCCTTCAATAGGAAGAGAAGAAATGATGGCGTGTCCTTTTATTCCTGTTGAATTTATTCAGTATTTCCAAAATTCACACGCTCAAGCATGGGTCGTTTTTTTGTGAATGTGTTTCCATGCGTACTTATTTCCGTAACAGGCGTTTCATTCAACACGTATATCCATGACTGCATTGCAGAACGACATGCACACTCCGAACAAGACAATCGGTTTGCACTCTATGTTTACGGCTGAGTAAGGTCTCTTCAATGACTCCCAAGGACAGACGAAAGAGGAAGGGGGGAAGATACGACAGCGTCCAGCAATGAGGAGCAATTGACTCTCTCAGTGCTGTGATGGCACCGCAGTTGAACTTTTGCCTGCTGGCTTACTAGACTTTCCTGAGTTTTTTCGGTTAAAACTCAATGTTACTGATTTAATTTTTTTTAATTTGTTGACTGGATTGATTATACTAGGACTGTTTAGTCTGTCCCTGGCAATTGGATCCCTATCAGGTAAAGTTCCTGCCCCTCCGGAACCCTTTAAATACTATTAATAGATTTTCCCTGAGAATCCACTACGTAATAATTAGTACATGTCATTGTTAATTTATTGATATTTAATTTCATGCCACCATGTATCGCTATCTATTGGAAGTGGGTGAATTCGACAAGTTATTCCTTTATGAGCAAGTTAATTATTTTCTTCCACAAGTCAAGTAATTTATTTGTATGACTGGCGTCACTTGGTGGAAATCCATTGCTGGTTTGAAAGAAAAAATTTTGCTTTTCCACAAATATTAACTTTATTCACGACCGGTTTTGTCACCGCGTGACATCTTCAGGTAGTTTATACCTGAAGATATAAGCTACCTCAAATTACGTGAAGTATAAGCTACCTGAAGTTGTTACGCAGTGACTAAACCAGTCGTGCATAAAGTTATATTTTGTGGAAAAGCAAAGTTTTTTCGTTTAAACCTACATTTATTTGCTTTTGCCATTCATTATTCTTTCTCGAGGAACCCGTTGGGAAGCACCGCTCTAAGGAAAATATAGCAACTGATGCAAGTGTACAATGGATATAAATATAGAATTATTGTGTTTAATTTTTCACTCATAAGTTTTCTACTACCTAGTCAAATATAAGTTTCTGGTGAACGCTAATTAATAACTACTAAATTTATTGCGGTATTCTCAGAATCTATAATTTTGTTAGTGTTTAGATAAAAATCTAAAATCAACAGCTTCAAGTTCATTTTGCTTCCATTCACACCATCTATGCTTATTATTTTTATCCCTCTGCATCGATTTCCTCATACGCGATTCTCAACGTGCTTATTTTTATCTGTTAATATTTCTGTCATCCCTTTATCCTGTCCTGACTTGTAACAATTTTCCATTAACTCATATTACACCTAATACCTTGCCGTTCTTCCTTCAGTCCATTATATTGTATAGCAATAAGGTAACAATACGGACCACAAGTTACTTGTCGCCCATCACATTTCCGCATTAAAAAGAATGGAGAACTAAGAGGCGAGGGGATGTTGAAGAGTGTTGAAAATTAAGGCTTCGGAAATTTAAGGGTTCCAGAAATTACAGGGCTCCGGTAGTAGCAGTCCGTTCGTCGTTCGTCATAATTCGTCCTAGTACCGTTCATCAGAAATCTACCTTTGACTTGTGGGACACATCTAAATTAAACAATAACGTACGAAAGGGAATAATTATGAGTATTCCCTTTCGATAAGAACAAGTCATGTACGGTGTACTCGTAATACATTTCGCTATACCAGGCGATTAAGGACGTACAAACTAATAAGAAGAGGAATCTAGTTCCAATCAACGTATTAGGATGTTATCTTTAGGATACATCGCTTTAATAACAGCTACTGCGTGATAGAGCCATGCAAGATTAAATTGAACGCCATCTCTATTCTTGACGCTAGTATCCGATGGAATAGTCCCAAGGGCGCCAAGTACCGATAAGAGACAATTTGGAAACCATAAATCATTGCACGAGGATCAAAGCAGTACAACTGGAAGACTAGCAGGCTTATGATGTATAGCCTTGGGTAACGTCAAACTTTTAACCATCCACAAGTCTCGGATTTAAAAGGTGCGTAATGGCTAAACTCTTAGACAAATAGTGTAGTTGTTGAAAATGCATGCATTAAATAAGGATACAAGGTGTGAGCTATGCTCAATACCACATATATTACAGTGTATAATGTATGCATATATACAATATGTACTACCATGTAGCAGTCAATACCACGCACAACCTACATAGTATCTGCATGTGGTGTTCTACACATCGTTTAACACTTCTAAACTTTGGCATATAACGAGTAATGACATGACGTGGCTTATAAAATTCGAAGGCATATTAAAGTATAAGAGTATTTCTTTTTGACAAAGACAAAAGAGGTAATGTTTACAATCAGGAATAATATCCTTGTGGTTTACTGACGCAAGTTATTCCTCAATGGAACGACAGGATATTTCACTTCTCATACTTCATAACTGTGGGAATTATATTTTTCTTCTTCTGTTATGGATGACCATCTTGTTTATTTTTAATGTTACGGCTATAGATGCAAGGATTAAAAATTGGATTTAAGATATTTAAAAAATTAGATAAGCAGATGTCACTATTTTTCAAGTAATTTCATTTCAATGTCATGAGCCATAATCTGTCTCATTTCCTTTAAAACCTGGTAATTTTCACATCTGGGCAAATATTGAAATACTGTGATGAATACTAGCCAAATGTCTGAAAATCTAATGTTTTTCAAAAATGATGTGCTTCATCATTTTTGCAGCAATTAATAAAAAAAATTAATTATACTCCATACTTAGCACTGGAAAATACAGATTTTTCACTTTATCTTTCAGTATGGACATAATCAGTATAATATAACTATTTTGTTAACTATAATTCTTTTGTCTAACATTTCTCATAATATAAGTTGATTCCTGTTGCTGTTTTTTATTGTAGAAATGGAGCAAATGAGTTGGCGAAGAATTTGGTCCTTGGCCCTTTTTTTACTTCATTTACAAATTGAAGTGACAACATCAGCAAACATCCTTGCTATTTTTACATTTGTTGGGAAGAGTCACAATATTTTTTACAGCACAATAACTAAGGAACTTGCACGAAAAGGTCACAATTTTACAGTGTTTACTTCCCTGCCCATTGATTCACCCCCTCCTAACTATCACCAAATTGATGTTAGTGATGCAGTTGCTCACAATTTTAATGTGTTAAATACTACCAAGAAAGTAGGAACCATTGATTTGCTCAAAGAACTTGCAGGATTAACTGACAATATTTGTCGAAAAATGTTGCAAAAAGAAGAGCTACAAGCCCTAGTTAAGCCCAAACATGGAACTAAATATGATCTAATTTTAATGAGTAATTTCTTTGCTGAGTGTCTTTATCCCTTTGGACAAATTTATAATGCTCCAATTGTTCTAGTCTCACCTGCTGGCCCAATGCCCTCCACGTACAGTGCAGTGGGAAATGTAATGCTACCATCTTACTTTGCCGATCCTTTCTTTGGGTCCAGTGATCAAATGACTTTCAAGGAAAGGTTATTCAATACAGTTGTTCACTCTGCATTCAATATTTATTACAAGTACTCCATTCAAAGAAAAATGGAGTATGATATGCGGACAGTGTTTGGTGAGGATATCCAATCTATTTCTCAACTGGAGGAGCACGTTAGCCTTGTTATACTGAACCATCACTTTTCACTTAATGAACCCCGTGCAACAGTTCCATGCCTAATTGAAGCAGGAGGACTGCATGTCAAACCACCCAAGGAACTACTAAAGGTGAGCCTCATTCATCAAAGAGAATATTTATCAAGTCTTGGGGTATGATGGATAATCATAATGATTTTATGAAGACACACCAAGTAACATTCTTATTCAGTTTGGCTTTACTTGTGAAGTGTTATTGGTCTTTTGACAGTGAGCACCATTTATAAACCAAGGTGTATGGGGAGTGTGATTAGCTAATTGGCATCTAAAATATCATTAAGTTTTATTGCATTAAAATATCACAATTTGAACAGATACCAAAGTAAATGCTGCTTGAATTTCCAATATCATTTACATAATCGAATTTTGATTCTTTGGCCTTACTGATTAACTTCATTTGAAACTCCTGAATCTAAAATGAAATAATAACCCTCATTTCTCTAAATAAACATGATTTTCAGGGTATTAACATGTGTGCATGTAAAAACATCTAAATAAATAAACTTTGATTTTCTAGTATATTAGAGGCATTCATAAAATTTGAAACTCTGTGTATATAAAAAATATGTGAATATCAAAGTGGAAGCTTTGGAATTGCCAAGTTAGGACTTAGCTATCCAAACAATCAACAAATTTGTGCTGGATCAGTGCAAAAGATCATGCATGACAAGCTCCTCATGGTAAAAGTTATTGGTGACAACCATTCAACTGGAGAAGCAAAAGGCATCCATAAAAGCAATGTTAGAAATGTGCATGAACAATGCAGATGACTCTTTCAGCCATTTATTCATAATGGACAAGTGATAGATTCACAAATATGGTCTAGAAATGAAAGAAATGAGTGATAAATGGAAACTTTCAGACACTCCTCAACCAAAGAAGGTAAAGATGAATTCCTTATCCAGCAAGATGATGTTGAGTGTATTTTGTGATTTTCAAGTGTTATCCTTACAGACAATACAAAAATGGACCAATTATTATCCCCAGTATTGCCATGCAATGTAATCAAAATCCACTATCAAAATACATAGTGCCAATAAGAGAATAGGAATGATGTCAAAAGGTGTTTTTCAAATCCTCGAAGATAATGCTTCTGCTCAGTGCGCCCAAACAACTGTGGCCCTTTGTTTGAACCTAGGCTTCAAAATCATACACAGCAACATATTTCCGCAGACATGACTCCAAGTGATTTGTTCATCGTTGTCAATTGAAAGAACTACTGCAGGAAAAACATTCCTTTAGTGTTAAGGAGGTGACTGGGGCAGTGAGAACTATGATGAACTTTCTTCAAAGCCAAACACCAGACTAGTATAATAATGGCATGCAACAGTTAAAAAAATCACTGAAAATTGCATTATCTTATCCGGAGAGGGACTAATACAAACTATCCAAAGTGTGAGACTCATCCCTTTTTTTCCACTCAAAGATACAAAATGTATGAATGTCCCTCATATGTGTTATGGTCATGACTTACATGAGAGAAGAAAAAGCCTTGTATCAATCTGCTTAGTAGTACCGCCCCTTTTTTGTCAACACTTTTAAGTTTGAATAATGACACCACTTTTCAAGTAAATACTAAAAAGTATCATTTTATGCATAAATAGTATAATGCAATCTTTGATTCCATAACATAAATTAATAATTTTTATTTTAAAAGATAAATGAATAATTCATGTAAAAGATAATGAATAATAATGTAATAATTCATGCTATGAAGCACTATTAACATATATCAACTGGCAACATTCTGATATCCAGTAAAATCACATATAATCAAAGAGATAAATATTTATCCAAATAAATAAACAAAAATTACTTTTGTCTCTCTATAATATAAAAATCTGTTGAAAATAAGTGTTTTGTAATGTTCAACAGGATCTTAATGATGATGTCAGGACTTTCCTTGATGAAGCTGGGAAGGATGGAATAATTTACTTCAGTTTGGGCAGTGTCCTGAAGAGTAATAGTATCCCTAGAGAGACAAAGGAAGCATTTGTTGCAGCATTTTCAAAAGTAAAACAAAGAGTCCTCTGGAAATGGGAAGGAGAAAATCCTATTCCAGGGCAATCCAAAAATGTGAGACTGGAGAAATGGCTGCCACAGCAAGATATTCTTGGTAAGAATTCTCTATGAAGAGGAAAATTGAAACTTTTTCTAAAGAAAAACAATTTATCTACCTAATGTATATGCAAATCGATTCCAAAATCACAAAAATTCCTTTCATTTTACAAACAGATATTTTTGTGATCCTAAAAAGAGTAATTTTTTCATAATGTCTGTATTACTCAAGATAAAGTTGCCAAAAGAATTCACAGCTATTGAAACATATCCAATTTATGTAATAGATGAATGAAAATATGACAGTTAAAATGTTTACTTATATGCACATTAGATTTTTGTTGAGAATAAGTTGAAAGATGCTAATAAAGAAAGTAAAACCAATTGATGGTACAGCTTGCTGAGCAGTTTTACATGAGTTACACAAAAAAATCAGAACCGCCATTAATAAATAGTAAATTAAATATTTTTGTTGCGTGCCTATGCATCCTACAACCTGTTTCACTAAAGTAATATTTATTATTCAATTTTAATCTTCCTAGCTCATCCAAATATAAAACTATTCATTACTCATGGTGGTATGCTGAGCTTCCAGGAAGCAGCAAGCAGGGGTGTTCCCCTAATTGGAATCCCTCATTTTGGAGATCAGATGATGAATATGAAGAGAGTCCTTCATCACAAAGTAGGAGTGCAACTTGATGCACAAAATTTAACTGCAAGGAACATCCTAAATTCTATAAATGAGGTCTTAGAGAATCCCATGTAAGTGCAAACAAATTAATGCAATGAGTATTGAAAAAAAGGTGAACCTATGAAGGTTATCATATGTGCTCTGTTTATGATAATCATCATTTATTTCAATTCTTGTCCTTCTGCAGCTTTACTTTACAGTCTTGGATAACTCCTAAGTTTTAATGCTTTTCTCTTGGGGAGTAGTTATGCTTTGCTTTTTAGTTTTAACAACAGTTTTATTTGGTCAGTATGCCTGTTTCTTATAAATCACAATATGCATTCTAAGAGAGAGATTTAGGTCGTCAGACAGAAGTCTCTCTTGGAAAAACTGAGGTGTTCAAGATTACAACTAGATCTTCATATGTAACTAATAATTTATTATAATAACCTGATCAGCAGCGAAAGTAATGGTTGCTGGGAGGATATCTTCAGAATTAAACAAATTCATTGTCTTGAATTATGTCAAGGAGGAAAATTGCATAGTTAATAGAGATAAAACACAGTGTATGATCAATAATTTTTCCTGATACATATCCCATCATCTTAAATACAGTTATTATTATTACGGAGTTATCTTCCATTTAAAGGAATGATTTTGAATGATGTTAAAATACTTGGCCTGATGTCGAATCTTTCTGCAACTTTAGACACTTTCTACCTGCCCTAATTAAATTTAAAATTCCTATTCTTCTATTCATATTGAATAACTTAGCTAATATCCATATCAAAGGAAGAACAAAATACTTTTCCACAGACTTTGTTGGCACTTAGCATGAGATAGCATTGTCACTGGGCTCTGTGGTTTTTACTGCCCCCACCACAAGACATTGCACCACACACTTGTAATGCAGATGCATTGGTCCAGGACTATTTATTTTGGTTTCCCCTTATTCACAGCTGCCCACCATATCTAATGAGGTGAGATGCTATCTACAAACAGTGGAATCCCAATGTCTATTTCTGTTCCTCTTTCCATTAAACAAAACCAGTATCTATGGTCTGGGACTTCTCTTAATCTTCATAAAAATACCTTGAAATCGATTTTCTAAAATTATTGTTCATGAATCCTTGCTAATTCAATTCATCTCCTAATCTATTTGTACAGAGTCCATTTTCATCTACAATGTCTCTTAAATTGGCTGAAGTTAATGTTCACTGAAGTTATAGTATTCATGTCCTCACTAATGTTCTTCAAATATGATATTTAATTTAATACTTTTACTTTCATAAGATATCAGCACTTTCATAAAATAATTTATTTCAAAAGTACTACCTCTCACACATTTTCTGTATGGCCTTCATCAGTCTGTATTCCCTTGGCTGTTTCATTAAATAGAACTGAGTCCACAGGAATTATAACCAGCTTCTTGAGGTTCTTACTCACTTGAATTAATAATTCAAATGTTCTATGGAAGGCAATCAAAAATTACATGCAAATAGCAACAGTACCACTGAATTTTCCTGCATAGATGGCCCACCCTGATTCTTCTTCCTGCTCTTACTTTCTCTTGCACATGTTTAATAAAAGAAACCTACCTGTCCAGTCCATTCCTATATTTATCCTTCATAACTATCTTTAGTAATTGGCTATTGTACTCTACCAACTGCTTACATACAATCCCCAGTTTGGAAACAAAAATATCCTTGATGCATTATATATACTCTTCTATAAATGTTCCCATAACCATTTCTAATCACACTATATGACCCCCTCACAGTTCCTTATCCAAGCCTATCTGCTCCTCACTGTTCATTTGGTATTATCTTTATACTTATATTGACAACTCTTATGAATACGTTAGCCCTAAGTAGAATCAAATGCCCTATATTTCTCACATATGGCTACTATATCCCTTTTTGCTTTCCAATATCATCATCAGTACTTCAATCCGAAGATTGGTTGACTGCATCCCTCCATCCTTTCCTATCTAGTGCTAGCTCTCTTGCACCTTGGTAGGTCTTCCTTCTAACGTCTCTAATGATTTGCCCTATATATCTGTCCCTCGGCCCTCCCCTCTATTTTTCCTACTATTATATTATTCACGAATATATATGCTTTCCAATATATAAATGCAGAAATAACATCTCTCCTAGTGGTCTGATACCTTGGTATGGTGGAAGGGTACATGACTTCCAATGACCCCTAAATGTTTACTGATACAACAATATGGGTAATTTTTTGTTAGCCACATGACAAAAAAATTAAAGGATAGGAACTGGACTAAAGGTCTGGGGGAGGAGGAATTGTTTCCCATTGAGGTGATTGCAAAGGCATATGTCCCCAGTGGGAGAGCCACTAAATGATCCTATCAAGTTGAAAATACTAAGACTATTAACTGAAATCTTCTTATGATCATTTCCAAGAAAATTTTTGAACAACATAAGAATGGTGAGGCATGGACTATACATACTCGTATTATGTTAGAAATGAATACACTAATAGCATAATAAATACTACATTTCTGTAGATCAGTTGCAGAATCAAACTAGAAGGCCTTAAAGAACAAAAGGATGGCATCCAGTGGAGCCTCTGATACCATGATAAGGCTGGAATTGAGTCTTTTCAATATTAAAAAGGAATGAAAGGAAAAGATGAACAGAGATACCATGACTGTACAAGATAACTTTTCGTAACTTTAACTGTCAGTTACGTTTTTCTTTTTTTCAGCAATAACTTAGAAAATGACGTAAAATATAGTTTCTGCTCACTTTTTCTCAAGTATTATTCATTTTTTTAGATTTATAGTAACCAATAACCTTCTAAATACCCCTAAATACTGCATGGATTACTTTCTACAGTTATTCCAAGAACATGAAGAGGTTGCAGTCAATCGTGATGGATCAAAGGGATCACCCCTTGGAGAGGGCCGTCTACTGGATAGAGTATGTCATCAGACACAAGGGAGCGAAGCACCTGAAGCCAGCTGCCTTCTACCTTCAATGGTATCAGATCTGCCTGGTAGATGTTCTATTATTTATGTTTGTGATATCATCATTAGTCACCCTCACAATTGGCCTCATCTCTTTTAAGTTCATGAAGGGAATATTTAGATACAGAAGAAAAAGTGACGATACAAAAAAGACGCAATGATTTCTCTAACATTTCATGATAAATTTTCATCCCTCATATTTCATTTTAAACTGAAATAAAATCAATGTTTGAATAAAGCTCAAGCTTTTCACTAAGGTGCTGTATTTTCTTATGGGTTTGTACATAATTTGAGAAAAACTTAGCAGAGCTGTGGCTTGGAAGTAGCAGTGTTATCATCAACCAAAAAGCATAATGGAATTGAGCTGATTTGTTTAATTAGAAGATTAATAATAAATTTTTGTACACAGACACTCAATTTATAATCCTAAAATGCAAATTAACTATTCCAATATACAAAAGGATGAAATAGGAAGAGTAGGAATATTAATTAAAGGATTGGTTGCCGAATGACTTTTTTACATTATGTAAAATTGTATTATTAAATGTACAATTACATTGTACATTAAATGGAAAATTACATAACAACAATGAAAAATTACATTATTAAAATTTTACAGATAAGAGTTACAAAATCAATATTGAATGATTTGGAGGAAGAGGAAAATTTTCTCGCATTACTCATTTTATAAATGGCACCGCTAAGTCTTCCATGCAACCCCTACCCCAGCCTTGACTACAGGTCCCTAACAATAATTTTTATGTGACAAAATACCAAGCATAAAAAATCTGGGAATAAAGCTCTTGGGGAAAATCACATCCAACTTTCACTCTCTTATGCAATTTCAATATCAAACCAAATTGCATAAATAAACATTGCAAAGAAAATAAATAAAGATGTATACTACCTGCTGATTCACAGTATCAAAATTTTGGTTTTGTCATAATAAGTAGTGTAAAGGACCAATCTTACCCTCTGTTTGACTTCATAGGTGAGGGTAGAGCTGCCTTAGAATTAAGCCAAACTAAATGTGAAATTTCTCACGTCAGAGCATTAAGGAGGGCCAGTTCCTATCCTTGTGCTACCTGTGGTTTTCAAGGAAGATCTGGTGGCCTTAAGTCAGCTATGGTTTGGCTGGAGATGTTCAGAAGAGACACCCAGACTTGAATATATATCTCCACTTCAGCAACCCACTGAATGAGGGAGCACACTGGGCTACCATGACATATAAGAAGTGGTATACTATATATATATATATATAGTATACTATATATATATAAGAAAACACTTAAAAGACTCACATTGGGAAGAAATATTTCTTCCTAATGTGAGTTTTTTAAGTG
>WURS02367702.1:0-17480 GCA_011762765.2 Rhinocypha anisoptera
CGCTAGAGTCCAACCGCTCAAAAATGGTCCTTCTCGGTGAACGGTGGGTGGAGCTACGAATGCCTATCACCCCTCCCAGTTTTTTCTCCCCGTACTTTACTCTGTCACTCACACACTGGAGTGGAGGCAAACAGTGTTGCCAGTTTTCCTCACACTGGCGCATGGAAATTAATATAACATATTAATATTGATAAATTTCTTTATTGGCATGTTTTACATGGAAAATGACATGTAGCTACCTATGTTAACAAACAAACATAAGCGCGAAAATCCGAGAGAGAACAGAAACGACAAGAGCTGGCAACTACGATGACGTGGCACTGGTAGGAGTGGCACGGTAGGGGAAGGGAGGAGCCGGGAGTGGGGGTAGCCGAGGACAGAGAGGGGGTGCTGGGAAATTTTCGCGCAGGACCATTTCCTAGCGCTCGGACTCTACTTGCGGCTTGAAAACGTTAGGGACCAAAACGAAATGGAGCTGGGTTGCAACAATTGTTATTTGTTCCAAGTGTTGCAACAAAGTTGCTCGTGGAACCGAACTGGCGAGCACGGTACGGAAGGAGATCACGGCAATACTGTGTTCACAAAAACGACTCCGTCTTAGTTTTCCTAGTGTCTTCCAAAGATTTGTAAGCAATGCAAACAAATAAAAATCAGTAATAAATCCGTTCACAAACTCAACAATTTCCCATTACTTTCCAGTTCATATAATAAGGAAGAGCTTTAAGACAGTGAAATAATTTGACTGTTGACTTGAAGCAGTGAAATGATTTGACTTAAAGAGCATGAGAGTTAGAAAACATGCCGCTCGGGTTAGCCGAGTGAGCAGCGAGCTTGGTCAAAGGTCGCGGGTTCGAATCCCACCCAGGACCTGGATGTTGTATTTGTCTCTAGCCTATTTTCCTGGTTGGCGCCAGGAAGGGCATGCGATCATAAAAATATGCCAAAATCAATTAACAAGTATAGCCCAGATTAAACTGGGAAAAACTTAAGACAAAAAAAGATAAACTACAAACATTTTGGTAGAGGAATAATCCAGAAAATGCTAGTTTGGTGTCAACAGGTATTTCTATTGGAATTAAAAAATTTTGAAGTTTTGGGTTTCTCCGGAAGGCGAAAAAATGGACATTTTATTTATGCCCCAATAACATTTCACGAATAGGAGTTAAAAATGTTGTCTTATACAATACAACACGAAGTAAAACAAGCTCAAATTTGATATCAGTTCCGATGAGATTAATTGATATTTATCTATCAGCTGAAATTTAAACTCAGGTATCAAAAAGTTTTAGTCCGATAGGCCCAATAACGTATGAATATTGATTTCAGAGGCATCACCGGGTTTCCCGTTGAACCCGGTTACCCCAGTTAGTAGCTAAGCGCTCTACCCTTGAGCTACATGCAACCTCTGTACTTCCACGGCACCATGTGTGTGACAGAATGCGCACCATGTGTGTGACAGAATGAGCGGTGCAAGAAATATGCTATTTATATTTTTGAGGTATTTAATACTTTGGGAGGTAATTTCTTTATTTACTTCAACAGTTATCTTTGATGAACAATGAATCACCATCATTCAGTCAGTAGACTGTGATGAACTCCTTGCGGAGTAAGTGTGCTACGAAGGAAATGCTGTTACTACATACACCCTCAGAAAATTAATTTCAACATTAAGAGCTAGATAATTCTAGATGAAGCGGAAACAAAAAAAAATATTGCTATACGTCAGTAACGCAAAACGAAATTTACGGTCGAATATCGTAAAAAATATAGAAGTTGTTCTTTACAATTTGGGTTTATTTTTTAAGCTACTAATTTACATACTTTCAGTTGATTTTTTGGGCTCAAACATTCTTGTTACAAAATCCTACACATTAGTATTTAAATTTTGTTCGAAATGACAATTTACTTTTAGATTTATTGAATCGTGAAAACGCTTTTCTATTAGAATGTTCCCGCAGGAAAATGTGAAGGACGGGTATCCCTCGGAAATGGACGATAATGGCACCCAATTTCTGTTTTTTTTTGACGCTTCGATCCATTTACATCGGGCGTATTTTTTGTAGTGACAGCTCATTAAATAAATACCTTTGGCTATTACAAATATTATAAATGATATAGGAACTAAAACAAAAATTACCTAAATAGATATTTCAGCCAAATTTTGGTCATTACAATCCTCTCTCTGTTTTTAATTTTTTTCCTACCATTTTTATTGTTAGCTTATTCAATACTTGTGCTCGTAATTCATATTTTGAGGTCTGATTTTGTTTAATATGTTTACCAAGTGTTTTACTGTATTTTTAACTTTGTTACTGACTTATGAATATCTGTTGGTCAATATTACCTTTCACCTCTATTACATTCTCCGCCTCGGGTGTTTCATTGCTCGATTTTTAGAGACCTAATGGAGTTTTTAACTGGACCTATCACTTTAACAAACAATCGGTTTGCGAGGTGTCTAAATCCTCGAAAAAAAAGGATTTGGACTGAGATGAAAGAATTAGTAAACGTAGAACAAATGTAAAAACAATAAAAGATTTGGCGGTAACAGCGTAGTTCGCCGAATTTTACTCGATCGAAAGGCGGAACGAAACTGCTTTCCTGCAAGATAATATTATTACAAGAAAAATTCAAATAGAAATCTTCCTCTTAAAATAGTTATCACTCTTTAATACACAAAAATAAAACAAAAAAAACAAAAATATAATTTATTGAATTCCAAATTTCTTGTTACCACAAAAGAGAAAGAAATCACGATAGTCTTGGTTTGGCGAAAAGATGAGAAAGTAACTTTCTTAAAGAAAGTGATGTTCTCTCTCTCTCTCGATTTCGACCAGCCACTGAGGTCGAGACGTTAAACAGCTGAAGTGCAAGGTACGCACGTAAGGGTTGTTTGATTTAACCAATAAGGGCAGAAAAAGAGGGAAAAGAGTCCACTTCCCACTGAAAATTTAGTTCTCACTGGCAACAGTAGTATTCTTGCGCTAATGACACTGTAATAAAGGGATCCCCTACAGCATCGCGCGCAGCCGATTCGTGCGAAGTCCCATTTCGCTAGGGGATTATTGCGAACCTCAAAGTTATTGCTAACACGCAGTTAATGGGTAAGAGCCAGTTTAGGGAGGAAACATTCCTCAGCAAAAATTTAAAATACAAGTATCAGAGACAACTTTTCGGCACATGGATCAACCACCTAAAACACTTTTCCACCAAAGAAACGTCTGTCAAGGAGAAACCTAAAGTGGAAACAATGATAGAATAGGAAGCGGATATTGAACAGCAATATCCGCTTCCATAGACACTTACAAATAAAAAAAAACAAAATCATCTGGTAAGATGGTATCATAAATGATATTTTAAAATATGGCTGAAGAGCACTCAGGAATTAACAACGAATTTCCATCAATAAGTCTAAATCAAGATGACCTGCAAAGAATCTTACATCAATTACATACCGTCTTCAGTCGAAAAGTCATATATTGAGACCCATAGTCATTCTAAGTAACAAAAAAAGAATTTCAATTGGGACTTTATGTCTAACTTTAGAGAGATTTATTGAAGCCTAAGATGGCTTTATATGTCTTTGGGGATTACGTACCAACCCCAATCCGTTTTTGTTCCGATTTTGGTAACAATTTTGAGCGAGGTAATTGCTACCGATGGAGGATTATGCGCCAATTGTCGAGGGATGTTGGTTTCAAATAACTTTTCCACACGCTGTCAGTAAAATATATTGTCACTTCATATGCCTCAATAGTTTTCTGAGGAGGATTTTAAAACACGGCATTTAGATTTAGAGTTTATCGTAGTATATTCAGACAGTAATTCTAAGATGTGCTGAGGTTTGCAACTAGAGCTAACATTTGTAAAGGAATTAATCTTAAAATGGGTGGTGAAGCATGTTGTACCTTAGGGTCACACGCTAAATATAAATCTTCAACAATGAACTTTAATAGGCACTTCGTTACTAAGTACATTATACCCATTCCTAAGAGATTTAAATGCAAATGGTGACAAACGAATGAATACTCAAGATTTATGGAATTTATGGTCCGTTGGATCTTTAAATGCCCTTCGAAAGATGAGGATCAAAGAGCGAGAAAGTGGACCCGTAGGTGGATTATTAGTTGTTGGGGAGAGGCAAATATTTGATCAAATGTGATCATTAGTCAGCTTATGAAAGATGGACTAATGCTACAAAGGCTAATGAACAATGACAAAGATTACTGACGAAGTACATGAGTAATTACATGGAAAGTTATTCAAATAACCGTGGGAGCTCATTTGGTCCCAATAGTATTTTTTTAAAACATTTAATGGCCAATTTAGTCAGTACTTGGTTGTAAGCTAAGGTATATAATTAAGTCCTAAATTATCCGTCCCTTGCAAGGTAATTTCCATGACCTTTGTATTTTTTTTTCTATCCACCTGTTTCCGTCAGCTTTGTCCTCATAATGAAATAATCCCCAGTGAAAACACCCAAGAGTTAAAAATAACGAGTCTCTCCATTTATTAAATGGCACATGAAGCCAGAGACCGTAATGTCAAATATTAGATAACTCATAATTAAGTTTCTGCCTTTGATCATTTATTCCCGTTTTACCTGAAATAGGGTGGGTATTTAAATTGTAAAGTAATAGACATGGCATAATAATAGTTTAGGTTTAAACGTGGTGCATTGATTTAGGACAGATTTGTTAGTGAAAGAATAAGACTTGTTTGTTATAAGTTGTTGCATGTAATAAGTTTGTGAAAGTCTTTAAGAAGTCGGCCAAACTTCAACAAATAATGAGTCCAACCACGGAACATACGTTGTAAAGAAGGTAAAATAAGGGAACGAGATTTGAAGGAAAGTGAATAGGGGAAAGTCGCTGATGAAGGTCACCTCATCAGGGGCTTTAGAAGTCTCATGGTTTAGATGTCTTACAATATGTTAAAGTGCACTCATACTGTGTGGGTACTGTAACGCGGGCGAGTGAAGCTACAGGTTTTAAATATCACGGCTATTAATGTGGAGTATTTTGGAGTGGAGGAATGAGAATCGGGTAGTCTGTGACCTATCCGAAATGAATGTTGAAGGTTGATGCGTAACTTTGAGCACTCTATCCTCCAAAATTAATGCGTACCTCATAAATACACGGGATTATGATTCGATCAGCGGTGCTGAAGTAACTTACAAAGAATAAAAGACAAATAATTAAATTAGGGAATGGAATTAATGACTAGAAAAAGTCCTATGATGTATAATAGTATGTAACGGAAAGAGTATACATTCTAAATTCATTAACGGAATAACAGGTTATATTATCAATGGTAACAAGAACCTTAAAATGGATCTATTAAAAAAATTCACTCATTAAAATAATTTTTAATATAAAAAAAATAAAAATAAATTATTAACCAACAAAATTGTAAGACTAAATTTGAATACATGCGAAAAGGATTCTAATGCTATTGATTGAGTTGTATAAAACTGGGATTATTCTAAGTAATTTTTGAAAGTATGATTTTATCCAGGAGAGTTAATGGAATTTATAACGACAATTAAATAAAAACAACAATATGTAATAAACTACAGCGGATTTCCAGTTACATGGTGCGTGGATCATTTGAACCTTCGTTCATGGATGAACCTTTGTTCATGGATGAATGCGTTCACGGAGTATCTTCATCACCGAAAATGAGTTTCAGTAGACTGAAATTAACTAATGATGAACGTTGCTTACATGATAGAAATATGAACAAAACTGATCAAAAAGTCCTTATACCAACGGAAAAATTACCCATCTATATTCTCCATCCACTACGCTTGCCTAAACGCCTGACTCATATACTGCATTATGTTCACTGAAATATCATCCTCTCTATCATACACGAGTTACATGCGTGTACACGAGGGATAATTTATACACTCGTATGCGTGTGTAAGTCAAAGTTTACAATTTAATTGTATTGAATTTTCAGTTCGTAACCTCTTTGTTCAATCAAATTCAGTAAGACTAAAAGAGCTTAACTTGTGATCAAATGAGAGGAATACTCTCATTCCAACCCTCTTTCTAACGAAATTATGATGAAAATGGGCGTAATCGCCTTTCAGTATGAACAATAGAATATTCATAGCTACATTGTGGCACCTAGGCCACATTCTTCTGCATGATCATATATTCAGATCCTAATATTTATATTAGGAATGTAATACTCTTGCAAATATCAAGGGATTATAGAACATTCATATTATATAATTCTCTCAAAGATTGTTTTGTATGTTTTGATTTTGATTTGCCTTAACGAAATGAATAGATTATTTTGGAAGTCTAAAACGTTCTCTTAGTCTGCTCATAAGGAATACGACAGAGGCTAAAACGTTTTACCATTAAATTCGGATGTGTCATATAGTATCTCAGAATTACGTTCTCGATAGTTAATTTTTTGGAATTTCCTCTAGCTGATTCCTACATCAAAGGGAAATTCGCTGGATTTTTCTAGCCCTTAGTTTTCAATTAGAGATTGGAGATTAATGCAAATGAAATCCTAGATGAGAATCCGTGCGAATTATGAAGAGTTAGAACAATAAGTTAATAGCGATAATCCGTTTATAGAGCGAAAGGTTATAGCAATCAGGAATATTTTGTTTTCGTATTGGATTTCATCCGATAGAAAGCCATCGACAGGGTAGAATGGAGTTAATACAGGTCACACAAATGGACCAGAGCAGAGGCTTCTCATTCAAAATCTATATATCTCAGGTTATGTCTACATATGTCTCAGGTTATGCAAGTAAGCGTTTCAGAGTTGGAATCAAGGTGGCTAGTGCTGAGTTACTGAGGGTTGTCCTTTGTCGTCCATACTTGTCAAGCTATATTCAGAGAAAACGGAAAAATAGGCATTGGGAGGGCTTGAATTGGATGTTGAAGAGGGTGGGGAACTAATTAGGTCTCTAGGCTTCGCAGAAGACCAAGTTCTATTCAGTCCGTCGATCAAAATACTACAGTTCTAGCTGTGGATACATTGCAGTATCACTGAGATGCAGTAGATGATAATAAATTTCGATAAAATTCAAGTGGTGAGTTTTTCGTATAGTAGAATGGGCTAATAGGTCAGTTACAACTTAATTAAGTTATTATAGTAGATGATATGATTATTTAGGAAGTTATTTAGGAAGTGAAGATAGAACGGATGTTTTAGGAAGTGTTTTGGAGGAAAAATGACGCAGTGGCAAGGATGTAAAAAGAAAATCAATAATGGTACTCGGGAAGATCTACGTATTTAAATTCGGGGAGAAATTTATGTGCGGAGAATTAAATCAATAGTGAGTCATGTACGGAGAATTAACGAAGTAAAATTTTTCAAAGTAGGTAAAAAAGTATAGGTTTTTCAAAGATATAAACGAAAGTTCAACGAAAATCAAAGTTATTGCAATATTTGTGTGTAATTCGATTTAAAAATTACTTAACATAATTTAATATAACACACACATAAAAATATTAAAATAATCTTCTTACATAACGTTTAATTTCTACATTTGATCTAGCTGCTTGACCTAGGAGTCTAAATTCATTTTTGAAATATTCAAAATTCATTTTAGAAAAATGGGAAAAAAATAGTTTTTTCACTCCTTTCAAAGCTTCAGCATTCAGGAAATCTGCGGTTTCTCCGAATTATTTACAACGTTGCGTACAATAAATGAAATATTTTGTCCAGCGTAAAGCCGTCGTCGGTAGCATTGTGTTAAGATTCCAGGAAATATGCTCTTTCTGCCAGAGTGGAGGTGGATCGCCGAACCGAGAAAACATGATGAGCGCAACATCGTTAACCTGCTGACAAAGCGAACTACTTTTTCCAAGGAAATAAATGTAAAGCAGGGCCCAGAGTTACAAAATTTTTCTCGGAATGTTCTCACGTACCAAGAAAATCTCGAGTTGGACGATTTTAAACGAAGCTGAAATTATGGCCCAAAATCATTAGCGTGTGCGTGCAAGCGTTTACATAGAACTTTTCCTTGGTCGAGTGAGTGAAATAGGTGGTGAAAATGATTTGTGTATTCCTTTAAGAGTTTACGCGATAAGGATCTCCTGCAACAACGAGTGTGGCAGAGACCGACGGATAGAAAAGTTGAAAACTACCCGACGCAACTTAAGGCGAACCCATTTTTAGCACAGGGATTTTATTTTTTCTCCCACTTAAGGAGTCGCCATGGGAACGGAAGGGATCGGATTAACTCTGGAAGACGTCACACGGAAACTTGATGCATATATGTATGGCTGCACTAAATTTACTCCCGTCCTTAATTAGATGGCTGGATATAATCTCGTCTTTGAGGGGAAGGAGGACAGATATGGATCGATGGTAATAATATTCCCTTGCTTTCGGTGCAGGATCCCGTTGGGAAACCTAATAGACACCACTCCTTTTTACCGAATTTTCCAATATTGACGCCCACGGGACAAACTTATTTTTCTCACATTGGTTTCGGGTTTCTCAAGGGCTGAACCAAGGGATAAGATCCGAATAAATCTTTTGAATAAATTGGACATAAAATAAAATAAAACCTAAAATAGCCGCGGCGACGAATTTATCTTTAGGACATTTCTCAAAATATTCCTGAGAAATTTCAAGCCATTCGTTAATGACTGTACCAATTTTTCCATGTGTAAATGACGGAAAAGAGGGCGGAATCAACACATAAGATCTGTTTCAGGTCTCAAGAGCCTAACTTTAAATCGTATTTTTCCGCGTTGTGAAATTAGAACATTAAAAACCTGATCGTAGCGTTATAATGAGGAAACGAGATTGATTTTCGAATCATTAAAAAAAAAGACACAGGCGATTACAAGTCAGAAATAAAAGAAAAATAAGCAGAGATTTGAATTTTTCCCCGTCATTTTTCAAAGACAATGAGGACAACTTTTGGGCGAACACCTGCTGCTAAAAGTACCACTCACTCTTTAAAATCATGGGCAGCTTGAGCAATTCATGTGATCCCTATAAGGCTAAGCAAATAGAGTCGATTAAAAGGATAATACCATCACCACAAACCACCCCCCCTCCCCAATCTCTCTCACACACCATCCTTTTAAACAACAAGGCGCGGTTTCCATAATGCAACCACCGTGATTGCGCAACGAATCGATCGAAAATTTGAGGGTGTGTCTTTAGTAATTCAATATTTCACCGCGGCGTGTCGCTGAGAGGAAACTCCTGAAAAGCTGCAGCAATAATTGAATAGATGAAGGAGAGTGCAGGCCACTCGCGCAACATAAACCTTGTAGAACAACGGAGTCGCAAATAACCGACGTTCTCAAGCCTTTTGAAATCGTGGAAATGCTCTAAAAAGACGCAAGGGAAATGAGAAGGCATGGCCAGCACAGGTCATGGCGTGGATTTGTATTCACTTCCTCCTCATTCAAAATATTCCATCAGATAAACTTACTACCCTACCATTCCCACCCTTGTATACCCTTTCTTCTTCTCTTCTCTCCTTTCAAAACTAGACCAGACTTGAAATAACCAAAAAATAAGTGAATAATAATACTAGATATAGTTTCACTAGTTGAAACATGTTTTTAGAGGCTCTAATGAGGCCAAAGTTCCCCCAACCCTTCCATTTCCATCCTTGTATCCCCTTCCTCCCGGTCTGAAGAACCTATTAGCGCTGACCAGACTTGAAACAACACCTTGAGAATTCCATCAAATGATGTAGTTTCACTAGTTGAAACATATTATTACAGGTTATTAAGAGGTTAAACTTCTCCCTACCCTTCCATTCTCATTCTTGTATACCGTTCCTCCTGATATTAAGAGCCTAATAGCTAAACCAGACTCGAAATAACATGTTTATAAATTTTTTCCCTCCCCATACTCTTAGTTTCCGAAATCTATACTCCCTTTTTCGACACACGACCAAACTGCACTCCCGCGACTGTCACAAACATCGTCACACAACTCGAAAACCTTGTCCCCGACTCGAATTCGCGTTTGATAAGTGATTATATTCCTCCTTTAACCCCACGAAATTATCCCGTAGGCATTTATGGCGTCGTAATGGATCGACTTTTGCCTTGTATTTAGAGGCTTCCCCCCCCTCCCGCCCCGGTCGCTTTTTCCACATTATTCCCTTTGCAGGTTTCTTCCGGATTTAGGGGTTCATTAGGAAATCCCTTCGATGCGTCTTCTCTGGTTTCCTCCATCAGCGCAACCTGACACCTCAAACCTTACCTCTCTCCATTACAATTCCCCGCTGTTTGTATCGATATTTCGCATTTAGGAGTAGTTAGAGGGGCGGGCGGGAGAGAGAGAGAGAGAGAGAGAGAGAGAGAAAGATAGGAAGGGAGAGAGAGAGAGAAAAAATGGGGGCGTAGAAGTAAAAAGTCAAACTGTTTTCGCGTGCTGAGATTCGGCCGGGATGGGGAAATTATTATTTCTTCCTCCCCCTTTTCCATTTCAAGTTATTTTTTTTCCTTCATCCTCATTTCTCGAATCCCACACGCATGACATTTCCTCCTGTCAAGTCCCCTTCGCTTCCTTCGCGACAGTCACAGAAGGGAGTCTGTTCGTGTCACGTCACCACCATTGCGATTGTCTTTCCCTTCCGTTCTTTTGCGATCGCATTTGTTTGCACGTTAACAACAATATTTGCCTCACCACAAGCTTATTCGGCCCTTCGAGAACGAGAAGGGATCGGACGGATCTCGACAAAGGATAAAGGTTATAATTAGCAGCATAACTGAAAATTGGAAAATGGAAAATGGATGGGGTTGATATTTTTTTCGAAAGTGGCATAGTTCGTAGTTAGTAATGCAGCCAAAGGACTGCAGACCTTGTTGAATGCTTTACAAAACCACTGTCAGAAGTTTGGGATGAAAATTAATAGTAATACAACGAAAGTAATGACATTTTCGAGAAGTAGGAAGGCTAGGCCAGACATCAAGCTAGAAGGGAATAAATTAGAACAGGTAGAAAAGTTCACTTATTTGGGAAGCATCATAGAGGAAAATGGACGTAGTGAAATGCATATTAGACGAAAAATTGCATTAGAAAAAGAGGATTTTGCGAAAAAGGGAAGAGTTAATGAGAGGGGCCCTAAACAAAGATTTGAACAAAAGATTAGAGAAAACCCTAACATGCGCATATGGGTCCGAAAGCTGGTCCATGAGGAAGGATGATGAGCATAAATTGGATGCTTTTGAGATGTGGGTTTGGTTTCGGATGGAGACGGTGAAGTGGACAGAGAGGAAAACGAACGAAGAAATTTTTAGAATGGTAGGGGAGGAGAGGCGTTTGATGCGAGAGATCCAAAAATGACAGGAAAGAAGGATGGAAGGGGTACTCAAAAGCAATGGGTTGTTGAAGGTGGTAATAGAGGGTGGAATGTTGGGTAAGCAGGGTAGGGGTAGGAAGAGAATAGGGATTTTGGACAGAATGATAGGGGGTAGGAAATATGCAGATTTGAAGAGAGATTATAGTTAGGTTTTATGCGGCCAACCTAAGCTAATGCTCATCAAAAACCTACCTTAACCGGTAATTCCCCTTAATCATCATCTCATATTTGTGCAAGGACGAGAACATAACACTTTTTTAGTGTGACTTGAATATTAGACTTGGAGAATCAACATCTTATTGTAAATCTATTGATACAAGCACAATCTTTCCATGGATGAAACAGGAAAATAGTTCTTTTGTAGCTAAAATCCATTTATTAGTGTAACTAAAATTCGGATCTAATAACAGTAATCGTCTCATACTTACGATTCAGAAAATCATGTATCTAATAAAGTAATAAATGTGGTTGGATATATTATATTGTGTATAATTATTTTACTAGGTGATTTAATTTAATTTTAATATTGTCAAAGCACAGATTCTTACATAAGCAAATAATCTCCCTAATTTTTGCAAAAGCAAACATAGTTTCAAAAGTATAATACATAATGTGGGATAATTAAAATGTGGTATATTAATACAAATTTATCTTGGATGGTAAACAATTTAGTTTATACCTGTTATCTCAAAAGAAAAGAATGTGAATAGCTTCGCGTTCGTCTAAATGAGAGTTAAGTGTATTTAGATGTTATGCAATTATTTAACATAATTGTCTATTTTTTTCATTGTCTTGTTATTCTTAACCATGGTTTCTTATAGATCGATGACAAAATCGGATAATGTTATTCGGCCGTCCTGATAGGATACATAAAATACGAGACCAAAAATTTTTAGACGCGAATTAAAAAAAATCGAGGTTGGTGCGACATTATTTTAAATCATCCATATTTAATAAGTGTACTCTTTGTATATCGATATAATTAGTGAAATTATTTCCAAAAGTTTTTTTATGGAACATTTACGTATCAACTACTGAACCTTCCATATATGTTCTTCACTTCCTTTATTTGAATTTTAGTTGTATCCTCAGTATCTCATATTTTGTTTCCTAGTCAGGTGGGGCAACAGTTTTCACTAAAGAAAGCAATGAATCTGCATGATAAATATTGTGTGTTCATGGTGCACCAGCTACTCCGGGAAATGGTCTCATCTCTTATACCGCCGTATCTCATCTGAAAGACGTGGTACAAGGGCCGGGAGATGCCAGTTACAGTCACCGTTCGTTAAATGACAAGTGTAAGGAACGGGGAGGAATATAAAAGCCGGCCTCATGAGGATTGTAAAGAGGAACGTTTATGTTGACATCTTCTGCTTCCCTCCGGCTCTTTTTGCGCGGCTAACGCGGAGCATTCTGCGTCGAGTCCGTCGTTGAAAGCAGTCCACGAGGGCACTCAGCTTAACGTCCCACTCGCGTGGACTAGCTTTTTCCTTCGTGCAAAACTGCACGGACAGTGGCAGGATTTTATTTCCTCACGAGGAGTGAAAAAATCTAATGCAGGGGAAGTATGCTCTCCGGAAAATGTTTGTCAACTTTGTTGAAAATAAGATACCTACGCTAGAGCATTAGGGACATCTTAGTACTACCTATGCCTATATATTATTCCCGTCTCCTTCATTTCAGTAAGCGTCTTCTTTACGTTACTTCCAGCGTGATTTTAGAGTACACTAAAGATCGAGACAAAGTTAACAAAATCTATGCTCTTATGTTTTCTAGTCGGCCGGGTTAGCCTAGAGCACTCACGGGATAACCCAAAGGTCGCATGTTCGAGTCCCACCCAGGGAAAGGAATCTAAGAAATAAGTTACAAAATTTGCAATTTCCTCTTAAAAAACTTCTTCTTTATTTCGACATGTTTCGGTGCACTACACCATTATCAAGTACACTTGATAGTGGAGTTTTTAAAGTTTTTAAAGTGGAAATTGCAAATTTTGTAACTTATTTCTTAGATTATGGATCGTTTCCACCACAGCTCTATAACGTTTATCAGGGAAAGGAAGTTGTGATAGTTCAGATTGGTTTTTTCTATGATTTGAAGTGGTGCGAAATGACCAAAACCGTCGAAGCACCCTGTAAATAAATATATTGATACTATATTTTCTAAGGTATTAACTCAAATGTCTATAATTTTCCTTTTCACTTTCTTCCACTGCCAGTGATAGTTTGATATGCCAGGAATATGGCCGTAATTTTTGTCTGGATACAGTAAAATTGGCTAAAGTGAAGCCTTTTTATGGTTCAAATGGGACTAGTTGAACCATGGCAGTATGTGCATAAAATTCTCTGGTATTAGTATTTTTGTAATAGAACTCTGGCGTTGAAGACTTTTACTTCGTTTATTTGCTTATGATATTGATGAAAAAAATGGAAAGGAATTGTCATAGAGATAAAGAGAAAAGTCAAGAGACGTTTGGAAATTAGTGAGTAGATCGAGATCTTTGAGCAAAAACGCTCTAAAGGGCCTCAAAGTGAGAAATATGAGTTTCAAGAACACGAAATATCTGAGCATGGATTCCAAATGAGGCGAAACAAATATACAGGAAGAGGGCAATATAAAAAAAGGTGGTAAAATGGAGAACCCAACTTCGAATCGGAGTTGGACTTTTTGTTTGTAACTTCCCCGAAGGACTCCTTCGATAATGCATTTAAATCGTTAACTTTCACGATTGAAGTTTTGAACTGAATTTAATCTGGCAGTGCGTTTTACTTTTTCCATCTCTCACATTGTTATAATAAGACAAATTTAACATTCTTGGTTCTCTCATTAGACTTTAGTTAAACAGACAAAGACGTTGGGCTCGGTTCTATAATTAATTAAAAACGTTTCGTAAAGAATCAAAAAACATATTCATGGCCAATATAAGTTTTCGTCTTTGAGCCCTTTCTTTTCGTAGGCCATCTATTATATGTGCGGTTTATAGGAGTTGAATGGGTGGAATTAATTAAAAAAGCAAAGGTCTAATTAATTTATTCCCAAAGCTCTTATCTCTTTTTTATATTTAAATATGTAGGGAGAATAATTTTTTGGTAATTACAGTTTCATGGAAATTTAAAGAAACCATAGTCGTTGCTATGAAATATTAGAGCGACGCAAAATATCCGATAAACTATTTGCCTAAAATTTACAATAGAAAAAATATCACGGACTGAGTTAGTGGAACTTATTTTCAAAACAAAAGAGAAATTTTATAAAATTTTATTTATTCGCCCTTATATTGTATCGCTATTCAGTCCTCATTGCGATGATGACTATAGATAATGCTTTGGAAAATGCGTGTTAAGGGTAAAGATGGGAAGGAAACGAAAAAAATAATTTTCGGAAGTATTCGAGGCTAATATAGTTACATGAATAAGAAATCATTTACGGCTGGATCATAAACAGGAAGAGTCGAGAGGATAAATAAAAGCATTAAGAAAAATTTGAACAAATCGGTTGGCAAATAAAAACATTTCAGTTAAACATGATTGAAAACCGCCGAACGGATTAGCCTGGTGGGTAGAGTGCTTGCCAGCTAACCCATAGGTCGTGGGTTCGATTCCCCCAAGGAAATGGGTATTGTGTCTGTTCAGTTGGGGTTTTTCTTTCACTTGAAGAGGTCGGCGTCGAAGCACTCTATAAACAAAAAAACTGCTACTAATATTGAAAACCATCACTTCCGCTCTGCATCTCGTACCTCAAATATAAATTCAGCAATAGTTCTAGTTTTATAACAATCCTGCGTTTTTAGCATCTTTGGGTAGAAAATTTGGTAAAAATACTTCGGTTAGGTTTTTGAATAGTGGAGAAGACTATTAACTTTCTTTAAGCACTTCATTGTTATTAAGCCGTAAAAAATTGCGCAACTTGATCGTGAATTATTAGGTTTATGGTAAGGTTGAAAGTAGTTAGCTCCATTAAAAATTAGCAATCAAAATTTGTCCTATAATTTATCAATATTATTCCAAGAAGAGGCAAGCATATTATTTGTCAAATTGTTTCTTTTATTGACTAATTATTTATAAGTGGATTAACTAAAATTATTTTATATATTTTTTAAAATTATTTAATTAATAAAATAAATTTGATGTACTTTATAATGTATAGCCCATTTTCAAAATAATAAAGTGAGTGAGGTGAAGATGATGAATTATGAAGTGGCGTATTAGAATGATTAGCGTAGAAAGTCACAAGCTGCAGCGGCATGTTATAGTACGTTTCTTCAAAGTCAAAGCTGTGATATACAATGATAATTCTATGATACAAATTACAACTACTTATAATTCCTAATGCTCAAATTAGCTCAAAAATAGCCTATTAATTTATAAATGATAGTCTGGCTATTGAAAGAATCTAAAACTGTTTTAACGTCTGGGGTCTACCTTATTTATTTATTTACAATAGAATCTTGCAGTTGACTACAAGCAAGGTAGAAAGTATAAAAAATGAGTGAAACCAATGAACAATTATAATGCAATACTGCAATACATATTTTCATAATAAGTTATACAGCAGTCATAATACAAAAATAAAATTTAAAGAAAAAGCACACTCTCAAATGCATATTTAAAAGTTACACTGGCCAACCTCTTCTTCAAACATTTAACATATTTGCAACTCTTGCTTAAATAGTGAGAGGTTTTTAGGGAAAGGTTTGAAGAATTTTTTAGGTAACCTCTTGCAATCCTCAATAGATCGATTCTCGAAGGAGTATTTTCCTTTGTCACTCTTCTGCCTCCTCGCCTTAATTTTGAATTTATGATCCCTTTATCCTTGAAATAGCATGGAATAATACCTAATAATACCTATATGCTTTATAATAGCATGGAATTCCGTCAGTATGTAGAACCCGAAGAATTGTTTGCGAAAAAAAGAAAAACTCGTTGTGTAGTAGGAATGTTTTTACTGTAAAAACAATATTTGGACTATTTATTAGTGTCAAAGGAGATTTGATATGCCAAAGTTTTTGTGAGTCGTAGTAAACCGCAATGTTTTCATGGTGATTAGTACAGTTGCAGGCGCTTTACAAATATATATAAAAAAACAATGGCTTGAGATGTTCTTTGTTGCCACGGAGTTTAAGCCGATGCATAAACATTTCCTCACGCTCGCATTGGTGATAATTGCCTGACCGTACCTCATGTGTCGTAAAACGGCTTGTCAAATGAATCGTACGCATCATCATCCTTTCGTTATATCCCGCATCTTACCGACCTACGATGCTTTCGAAGCAGCCCTCACCATAAACCTTCCGCCGTACAAGGCAACATTTCCGAAACCCGGGGTTACGTAATTAAAGTACGCCCCCTAATTAAAAAAAGATAGATTCGAATCGAATCATAACAAAAGTAAAATTCGAATCTGTTAAGATTTAGAATCATGAGTCATGACACACAAAGTTATAACCGATTTGTATAGAAATTCGAATCGGTTGAGAATTCGAATCTTACTGAGCATGCGCATTAGTAATTACTTATTAATAACTACATTATAATGACAAAACCCAAGTTCATAATAAGAAATATAAGAAAAAAATACGCACCTTCATGCCAAGGACTGTGACATCGGAAACACCAGGAAAATTGGCAACCTTCACATTGGACCCTAGAAAAGTCAAAAAACCAGATTTGTAAAAGTTTCTTTCTCACACACGCTTTGCTTGATTTTCTCATTGAACCTACCGAAAAGCGAGTGATTGGGAGACAAGAAAAGACTTGCTCTGCAAGCCCATCATACGAATCATACGTCTGGTGATCACATTCTTCGAGGCTTTCTTCATGGTGTGCTCCTGAGAGGTGGTTAGGGTGAGAATCTTGTTACACTGTGGACATGGCTTCGCTCGGTCCGATTCGCTTGATTGCACCAACAGGAGACGACCGTAGAGTGCCTTGAGTTTTTTGAGGAAAGAAAAATATTAATTTTTGAATTACTTACAAAAAAAATTCGAATCAAATCGAGTGAGAATTGAAAAAGTTCGAAAGTTTGAATCAAATTGAATGAGAATCCGAAGAGTTATGCACGACATTCGAACCGAATCGGAATAAAATTCAAATCACAACAGAGTGAAAGAGTTAGATTCGAATCGGTGATGAATTCGAATCACAACAGAGTGAAAGTTAGATTCGAA
>WURS02367918.1:0-17478 GCA_011762765.2 Rhinocypha anisoptera
TCGGTGTCACACCACGAATGATTACATGCTGGTCATGTAACGAAAACGTCGCCATTTTAAGTATTGAAAACAGTTCTCATTCTTGCGGCTGCCATTAGAGGTTCTGTCTGTCATACAGTGCTGCCATCTCTGTCATGCATTGACAAAGACTGCCCTCTCATCTTAAAACAAACCACATGTTTCTATCTGTTTCCAGTCCAGAGAAAAAATTGGAGGCCTTACAACTTTAATGCACCTTGTACCTATATCTTTATTGTAAAGAGGAGGAATTTATAGGGTATTTGATGATCTCAAGTGCTAAAAAATGCTGTGACAAGTAAAATATCTGATGGTTATGGTCGATTGGAATGTGGGAAATGAAAATATGGTAATGATATAAGAGAGAATATTGTTTACAGGTGAGGAGGAATGAGCACAGAGAGAAATGGATACAGTTGTGTGAGATAACTGTTAACAAACATACTATAGAAAGACTACTTCATCACATAACATTATGCACACCAATTGCATTACGTTATGAGGGTATAGTTCTAAGCTTAACTTTCAAAATGAATTGTGTAATTTTAAAATGATCCTCAAAACTAGGAAGATTAGAAGCCTCAGTAATACAAGTGTTCATAAACATGTATAAAACCTTGCTTGAGAGCAAGCAGGAAGTATGTAAAAATGAAATGGCATATGAGAACTTATTAAAAGTTAATTTCCAATTTGTATTTTGGGTTTCCCTGCATAATGATCATTTTTGAGGCCAGTTTTAAATAAAATGACAAGTTTTAAACAAATTAAAAACAAGCCATTTCTGACTTTGCTTACCCTGAAGTGGAATAGTGTGAAGGCTATGCTTGTGTCTGCATAAAAGATTCAATCAATTGCCACAAATAGTAGCGTTCAACATTTTAACTTCAGTTTGGATGTTTTGTTATATTTTGGAAACTCATGTATATCCTTCCTTTTCAGCTCTCTGACTTGCTGTCATTGTTCATCCTGTACTCAGTTCTCAGGAGTTCTCGACTAGAAGGAATTGAAGTTTTTGCTAAACGCTTTACTGACATGGAAACTAATATTTCAAATAAGAACTATGATGTGCTAGATCACCGGAAGCCTCTTTTTGATCAAGATTACCAAGAGATCAAACGATACATTGGTGAAATGGAGAAGGATCTTAGAAATTTTATGAATTATCACTTATCATTTGCTCCAGATATACATGAGGCCTTAAGGACACTATCACGGTTAGAATTGTAGCTTGTGCTAGCAAAATGGTTACTTAATAATTAGAGTAATAAAAATATTATATTCAATAATATACTTAATAAATTCTCATTTAGAGTAAAGATTGTTATGTGATTAACCTACTTAACTATTCAGGTTTGAAAAATTGAATCTACCATGCTTAAAAATAGAAAATGTATATTGTGACCAGCTCAATAGGCTTACTGAAGAAATAGAAATGATCAGATTCAAATACCATGAAGAAAAAGTTGATCCACCAATCCCAAGATACATGCCTCCAGTTTCAGGCAGGATTATGTGGGCAAGGCATTATTTTAAAAGAATTGAGGAACCAATGGGAATTTTAAAGGTAAGGTTATATTGTTTATTTAGAAGCCGACATATTTGATATTTCCATCACTTGCTAACAAATCCATAATAGCTCGAGTCTTAAATCCACTGCGCTGCAAAGTTATACAAATATCTGTTTTCCCATGCACTAAGTTGTATATGTATCAACATAAATTCGTAAATGTTCGTAAGGTTGCATCCTTTCAGTGCCACCAATTTTTCGTGAGTGCTCCCAGAAGTGCTATGGATGTTCTTCTTCGAAGGCTTCAGAAAAATCAAAGAGCATAGCAGACACTTCATATTTATTGTCAAAATTACCAAGAATATGATCTACCATTTCATGACAAAACCTAAAACCAATCTGTTCTGTTCTGTGCCTAAAACCATGCTGAAAGGGAGTTAGTGTTTTATGTGTTTCCGAATAACTGAGAAGTCTCTTAAAGAATATTTTTTCAAAGATTTTGCCAAAGGTGTTGAGGTTAGCGATAGGTCTATAAGAATTTATGCCCTGGTATTGCCTGTGTTCTTATAAAGAATCACTTTTGACCATTTAAGTGGTTCTGGGAAAATACCCTGTTGAAGAGAACAATTCGGCAGCAACAAGAACGAAGTACACAAATTGAATCCTTGATTTAAAAATTTGGTATTTCATCAGTGCCATAGGTGTATTTTGAGCCTAAGTTCTGTATGACATTCATAAGTTCAACTTCTAAGCATGGTAAATTGAATGTTGAATGAAAAATTGAATGAAATATTGTTGGCATTACAATATCACCAGGAACATTATGTGCTGAAGGTGACTGAATGAAAAATTGAATGAAATATTGTTGGCATTACAATATCACCAGGAACATTATGTGCCGAAGGTGACTGAATAATCATTGAATTCAACAGTAGACTAGATAAATCAGTGATAATTTCACCTGAGGGTTTCAGCAATTGTAATGCTGGCCAAAAGCCTTTATTTTTGGAACTTTAACTTTTTCCAAATCTCTTTTTTCATATTGTTAGCATGACTAATCCTGAGATTATTATAAGATTGTTTAACTGTATTTAGGCATAACTGGAAATATTTCTTCATTTATTTGAATTCAGCATGAGGTTCGTTATAATTGTAAAATTTGTATCAATAAGCATGTCCCTTCATATGGAGTGAAAATTGGTAAACCTTATTGCTAGCTAACCCAGCTCTTCTTGTTTTTATTGTTATTAAGAGTAAGTTTTTTTATGAACAAGTGGAAAGTACACATCAAAATAGAATAAATATTTGTAATAGAAGTTGCAATAACTGTCACAGATGTATTTGGCATTATAAAGATCAGTCCATAATTCAGTATTCAGCAGACTTAAGAAAGAAGTAATATTGTTTTCAAAAAAGGAGCAAGATTGGTGCAGTGAGAAGGATTGAGGCTTCCTGATGACAAAGTTTTTAGATCAATAGATAGTGAACTGATATGTCATAAGAAATTACATTTGTGTTCACTGAGGTTTGGTCATAATTACAGATAATGAGTTCTAGTAATGTTGCAGAGCGAGAAGCACAACAAGTAGGATTATTCTCATTAAAAACAGTAAGATTGAAAGATTGCAGTAAAAAAAATGAATTCTATTTGAATGGTTAATGAGCAGATCAATGTTGAAATCCCCAGTGATTATAACATTTTGCTCAAGGGGGAGGCTAAAAGCCTTGTCCAACAGATGGCTCAGTTTATTTAAAAATAATCTAAAGAATAACATACACTTTCCATCTCCACTTTTCATTTTAAGTGGAAATTGCAAGTGTGTCTTATTCCTTAGATTATGGATCATTTCCACCATATCATACCTGACTCGTTAGCATTTATCTATAAATAACTGAAAATTACCTGTGGGTGATCAATGAATGGTAATAATTTTAAAAAATTCATATTTTCAATGATGATATTTGAACAGGCAAATTCAAGACCACTTTCTTCTATTAAATATTTCATAGGAACTTATGTAAAATCAACAGTTAAGCTTCTCTTTCGTAAGGATGATAACATCACAATTTTTCAAGTTTGTTCTACAAAAAGCTTGGGAGATAATATAAGCCAATATATTAAAGAAAATGATTTGTCAGCATCGTTTGTCACTCAGTGTTCATAAATACAAATTACATCAGGATTATATACAGTGATTAAATATCAAGTTCAAGAAACTTATTTCTAATACACTGAACATTAATATATCCAAGGTAGCATCAGAAGGATTATGTCACTAACAGATACAGCTCAGTCTATTATGCCTACATTCATTGTCGACTGAGGTATGGAATAGTGGCTTTGGGCCATTCACACCATTCCATGAGACTTTTTAGACTGCAAAAATGTGCTATAAGGATACTTGGCAATATTCCAGGGAGAAATAGCTGTTAGGCCCATTTCAAATCCCTAAGAATTCCTCCTAACTCAGTCTGTAATTTTTTACAGTATTATCTTTGTCTGTTTATACAAAAACCTATTTAATCTTGTAATAAACAGTAATGTGCATGACCATAACACCAGATGAGCCAAAGATATGAGGACCGTTCCCCATAATCTAAGCTTATATAGCAAAAGCCCAATTTATGCCGGTGTAAAAGGTCTAATCATCTACCAACTGGCCTTAGGGAAATTTCCAATTTCGTACTGTTTAAGCATAAACCATACCAGGACCTGATTAATGGTACTTTTTATTCAATTGAAGAGTTCATGTCCTGTACTGAATGATTGTAAGAGTGTTCTGATGCTGTGTTTTTTATTCGTGTATTATTATTTATCTGTCTTATTCTGTATTGCTATTATTATTATTTTAAAAAAAGAATTAAGAAGAATTTTTGGTTGCCAATGCTTTTCTTTTATTTTAAGAATTTTGTAACAGAAAGTATGAATTTATTAATGATCAATGACAACCCTTTTTGGATAATAATATATTATTTATGCTTTTGACATGTCTTATATTTGTATAAAATAAATCCTGGGATCAATAAAATATTATTGTTATTAATATGCATAACAGAGCAATATGATGAGCTAGGTTTGTTGTTACAAGGTGTTGGCATGCCTTTAGGGCAACTTAGTTTTACTGGGAGGGCAGGCGAGGTTGCCAAAAGCAATACCAGTCCATTAAGATATTATGGGGCAGATGGTAGGATTCCTTTGAGTCAATCACATCACTCTTGGCAGATACATGAAAAGACGCATAATTTCCTTTGGACATCATTAAGTTGAACAATTTCTGCACATCACCTGAAAATTTTCCTTTAGTTAGCTCATGATGTCAGTATGGGTAGTATTCTTATGAAAACACCAGATGTGCAGGTTACTTTTCTGAGGTACACCAGATAGATTACACATGGCAGAGGCATTTACAAGAACACACCCTTCATTAGGTTTCTTTTTCTGTTTTTTATTTACACAACGGAGTATCCATTATCAACACCGGAATTAGTAGCACAATCAGAATTATTATCAGTGCACAAGTTTTGAGGGAGCCCATTAATATTATGTCCAATAATGTTGTTACCATTTCTGTGAAGATCTGGGTAATATGCTCACCAGCTAACCCAAAGGTCGCGAGTTTGAATCCCACCCGGGGAATGGTTGTGTTTGTCCAGATGGGTTTTTCCATGATGTGAAGAGGTGCAAAATGAATGTAGTTGTCAAAATACCCTATAAACAAAAATACTTCTACTACTATTTTGAATATCACTATCACACTGTTTAATATTAGTCTGAGGAGAAACAACTGACATTAATACAATAAGGTTGACTTCACCACAGACCTCAGGATGTTTAGAAGTTGTCTTAGTTGAAGACAACTCATTTGCCTTTGATCCACCAGCTCAATCTGCTTTTGATCCATTTTTAGATCCTCATGTAACTGGCTTCTCATTGACAGGAAGGGGCTTTGAAACACAAGCAGAAGCAGCATCAGCAAAACCAACCAACTTATTTTGTTTCATAGAGTCCATTTTAAGAATATTCATATCATGTTTTAAAACTTTGATATCAGCAGCAGCATATTATTATTATATGTGTAAAAAATTAATTTCTCTTTTGCTTTCTTCCTTTTCATGTCCCTCCTAGTTTTCAAGACCATACCTTATAAAAAAAAATAGTGAAGGTCCAATAATTGAATTTTCTCCTTTTGATATGTTTCAGTTCAAAGAAGGATTACTTGAAGCTCCAAAGGCCAAAAACATTGTACGCATCTACAATGCAATGGCTATGGTTCTGGTACACTATGAAACACTCTATCACCAATCATGGTGCAAAGAAGTTCACAATGCTAGAAGCCGCCTGCTTGGACCAGTTCTGATTCAAAATCCTTCAACTCAGAAATATGAAATCAATTTTGACAAGTGAGTTCTCTATTATTACTCTTGTTCCATCTACCATTTATGATGACATACTAGGTAATATTAACCTCTATAATATTCCTTGATCCATTCTACACTATATCCTACCAATACCTCAAAAGATTCTTATGTGTGTTCATTCTCTGCTCTCATATTTTTGTATTGTTTGAGTTTTTTATCCTCAGCTATGTGGCAGAAGTTATTCGTGAGACGGAGTGCATGTGGAAATTTGGTTTGGAAGTTCCCGAAGTTGCCCAATTGCTGACCATCCAAAGGAGGCAACTTTTTGCTACCATTGAAAAAATTAAGCTGCTCTTGGAAAAAAATGACAAACTTACATCAAAAAAAGAGCAAGAAGACACACACGAGTCATTTGGTATAATGGCAGAGTTGGGTGTAGAGGAAAAAGATGAATCGGATGAGGGAATCCCAGAATTATTTGAGCCACTGATGATGGGTCAGATATCTTCCATAGAGAAGGCACTCCAGCCCGGTTTGTCAGTGATAACCTGGGCATCAACTAATGTAGATGAATATTGTTTAAATTTACAAAAAGCAATATCATCTGTGGAAAACTTTTTGAAGGAGGTAAATATGTTCAGTAAAACTAAATCATTTTAATAATCTGCCCGTCTCATATTTTTAGAAACACAAGGGCTATATGGAAAATAATTTCTATTTCTATGGGGCAAGCCTCAAAGTGGGCTGGGGGTTCCATTTTCACATCCTCAAGCCTCAGGTGGCCGAGTTTTCCGAGAATGGTATACAAGAACTTGTAAAACACCAAGGCAAGTGGCTCAATTCGAATGGTCACTACCTTGAAAAATGGTGGTAATGTGTAGCTTTATATTACATAAAATTTATTTTACATCTTCTTGTCTTTATTGTCATTTTATTGGTAACCAAATAGAAGTTACTTTCCAGACAGTTCTCATATGTGGTTATGAAGTTTTCTTTGGGTTAGAGGTGAAAAGAGGAACCTTAGATAAACTGGTTTTTTGCTGATTGACCTTGTAATCCAACTTGTATCAGCTCAGTTATGGCCCACTTGCTAGGTGGATTAATGGTATAAAATCATTCATCAGGTATATCCATAGGTTATTTTGTGAAATATATTTATTTTGATGGCTAACATTAATGTTACTTTGTTTCCTTATTTGATAAGAGTGTATTTCATTTTTAAAATGAAAGAGGTATATATTGTTTTTTATTAAAACTCAAATAGCATAAATGTATATAAATTCATGAAACACTTTATTGTTTGAATGTTAGTAGCTGTTTCATGTATCTTTGTAAGAAGCACTAAGTAAGCACGTAATGACTTATTTCTGCAGTATCTCTATGTATCTGGCCAATTGATGAGCCCCAAAACAATATGTACCATAGGAGTTGTGTGAAACAAATGTTTTAATGTTTAAACAAATGTTTCAACATGTTTTAATACATCTACAAAATACTATGTTTAAAGTAGTCTAACAGTACACATTACAGTTGTAATTTGGAGAACAGACTATCAGCATGGCTATTTCAGCTGCGACTTTGCTGAACTTGTAGGCCTGAAAAACTTTTACTTTGTGCAAATGTTATCCTTTGATTGCTTAGAATTTCTATTTAACTTCTTCCATACTAATTGATTGAAGGCAATTACCTGGGTCTTATACATACTATCCAATTTGTACTAATTGTATATCCAAATTGTACGATCCAATTTAAGATTGTAAACACTACAGCAATTCCAGACTATGTCTAGAACTCGTTGAGTCTCACTGAGTAGCTCTTTATTTCACTTATCAGAAATTGTGAAAGTAGAATCATCTGCATATAATGTAGGATGGATATACTTTTATTCTTGGTCACTGATGGCAAATTGTATATTTATAACAGAAGCAAAATATATCACAAAACTGAATCTTGTGGGACCTTACTACTCATAGAGCATTGATCAGATATGTAATCTTCATCTCAAATGTTAGCTGTTTTGTGATCTTTCAAAAATATAGGCTATTAACTATTCTAAGGATGTTCTTCTGTGTCCTAAACTGTCTCATTCACCCAAAATGATAGAATGGTCATCATATAAAATCCATGAGTTAAGCCCAGAGTTACTCAACTTCTTTATTAATTTACTATTTTCCATTTTATTGTCTTAATTAAATTTATAAACTTATTTTCCCAGGTGAAAGACATTCAAGATTATCGAATATATGGTGTCATGATGCAGATGTCAAGTATTGATCTCATCTATCTACCCTTCGGTGAAGCTTTAACTGTCTTGGAACTAATTAATACAAATATTTCCTATAAAGAAAAAGCAAGTAGAGAACTGGAGGTCAAGTCTCAGGCAGCTGAAATGGCAGCAAAAGAACTGGTTAATAAGTTTTTAGAAGCTATTGACCTGGATGTAAGCAATGAGGACAAATATAATTGGATCAATGTAGAGTATGACCATAAAAAAACAAGAAAATTATATCTTAGCAATGAGGTTACAAGTAAAGCAGGTAATTGTGAAATAATATCCTCTACTCCCCAGCTATTGCAAAAGGTAAAAAGTAAAATTTATTGAAATTGTTTCTCTTATAAGAGAATTAGGAATTGAATCTAATGGTGACTTATAGTTCTAAGATAAGCTCTATCTGCTAAAGGTATTAATAAGCCACATTAACAAAATTATTCCTTGCCTCATAATGTGAAGATATTTTCTAATAATGATAGCATTTCCTTGCGATAATCTCACCACCTAAAAGCACACTCAGCAAGAGTAACTTCCTTTTAAATTCTATTTTGATCAGCATTCAGAACATGCATATCTGTAGCCTGATGCAAGTTAAAACTTTCACCATTCAGTTTCAATTTTTGCCACACATTTGGAAATTGTCAACCATGGAATATATTGCAGTGAATCCGGAGATGTTGGGTAGCTCTGTAATGCTCTAGATTAACACCTTCTTAGCTTGCAGTTTATCAAAGGAAATCATTTCCTATTCTGCTTTCTGAATGGTATGCTTCTATTCAGAATTCAAGAAGCAGTGAGAATGTGGTCCACAAGAGATTGGTGTTTATTTTACATGTAAATATTAAAATTCTTTCATCGCAAAATAACTTTGGATAAGTAATTAAGTCTGTAAAGTAAGAATATTATTCTCATTCAGTAATCTAGGAGGGAATTAATGTCAACATTTTACAATAATTGTAGTCAATTTAATACTTTTTAGTTTATTGAGAAATGCCATTTGGCATTTGGTTCTGAATAAAAAGTTGGCATGACCTCATATATATAGTCTCCTCCTCAGTCTTTTATTGGCACACACTCATAAAAAAATGTTCAGGGCCTTTTAAGGCCTTATCTTCATTAGTCTTTCTCTCATTGTTGATGTCAATGTAAAATGTTTCTGCTTTTGTGTATAACTAGTGATCAATGATAGTTACTTTTTCTTTTTTAATCACAATATTTGCCAGTTTAATGAACTATAGTCACTTTGACAGTGACTGTTATAGCACTATAGTCAATGTCACAGCACTTGATCTTCAACTTCCTGTAGATGTTGGATGAATGCCCATTTTCGTTGTTGTTTTTTTTAGACAAACCAAAGCTTCAGGCACCTTCCATTAATTCTCTTCTTTTCAACTTTCCCCCCGTATAATAATTTATTTTAGGTCTTCTCCCTGGTGAGGTCAGAGGGGTCAAAGAACTGAGGAATTTGTTGGTATTAAATATTATAGAGAATCATCTGAGCCTTTAGTTCTTTCAAAATGGAATCATTTGATTTTTTCTCCATCCTTGGTACTTTGAGGATCCTTTCTTATGTCCACATTTCAAATGCATCAATTCTTTTTCAGTCTTCTGGTTTGATTGTCCAAGGAACTGGAAACACTAGGGCTTTCAGCAGCCTCCTCTTAGTGTGTTTATTTATAGCATGATTCTTCCACCTGATATAGAGCTTTGGTAATGAATCAGCAAAATTCTTAGTCTTATGTTTTTCTGTTGTTCTACCATCCTTTCTTACCAAGGAACCCCAGGTCAATAAAGCTGTATATTTTCTCATACTCATGCTGAAAGTTTGTTTTGTGTTTATTAATTATCAATCCTCTTTATTAAATTTCATTTTGAATTCTTTGGAGTAGTTCCTTTGTGTCAAAGGCTTATGATGAATAGTGACCATGTATTTGACTTAGCTATAGCATTTATATAGTTGATCTGGAGTGATATAGGAAATCTATTCCATCACAACTTACTAAACCCAAGGTTTTCAATGTTCTGATTAAAATATTATCAGCTTGATTTTTAAAATTTCATATTTTTATAAATTAAATGCTGTTAAGGACAGTAAAATGGACCCCTATTTTGATATCTAGGACAAAAAAATGGCCATCAAATTGAGGAATTGTGAAATAAGCAAGCTTGTTTGTTGAAGACTCATATTGTGAAGACAAATCATTGTCTGAAATAAAACTACTCAACTTGATTGATCACTGATGTCTTTCCACAGTCTTTCCCTGGAGATGACAGCTTTTGACCAAAATATCGATATAGGAGTTCACTTTTTCATTTTATTGGCTTTAGGAAATTACTCATTTCACTTAATTTTTTCAATAGATCAAACCCACCCATTTCAAAATACCATTAAGATGGTGACATATACCCTCAAAGTGTCCTTGCAAGTCACTGTTATCCCCTAAATATGTATTGTCCGATATCTTATTTTTTTATAGTTAATACTTTCTATATAACCATGTTAGGAATAAATATTCTTTGTACTTTTCCACAGATTTTACCTTTCTTTACGACGCATTTCACCGTCACTATGTTCTCAGTCCACACCCTCAGTGTACCTGATGATGCCTTAGTGATGGCAAAACGCATCATAAAGAAAAATAAAATCTGTGGAAAAGTACAAAGTATTCCTAACATGGATATTTACAACATCCACGAAGTGAAGCCTGATACCGTTTATTATATTTCTATATAACTTCACAGTAAGGCTATTTACATTACACCATATAGATAAGTGGAAAAATTTGGTTGAAATCAGTTAAATAGTTCCCATTTCATTTCATGGACTGTTAGCTGGATCTAATACTGCTGTTTCTTTTTTAATTAGTAACCAATCCAGATAATGAAACCGATACTACCAGCCTTAGTGTTGGTTACTGTGGTTTGGTTTCTCATTATAAAAATAAGAATGAGATAGAAACAAGTTATGCTTCCGCAACAGATGCCAGAGATTACTTTTAAATAATATGAAGTCCATTAATTATTTTTTTTACATTTTAAGAGGACATCTGTTGCACACTTTTGTTTTTGTATTAAGCTAAACCAGACTTGAAACAACACTGTGTATTACTAATTATTTGTTGTTATATTCTTATTGCCATATACTTATTCATAAAACATTGGTGACAATTTTATCAAACTCTTGCTATTAATCTCTTCAAGAAATGGAAGAAAGGCTGAAAACAGTGCACCTATGCTGCATGGATCTATTTTGGCACTACAGTCAAAAAAATTTGGAAGCCCTTGTGAAAGTCACACGGTCATCCCTGGAAAAACTGAGGAAAAGAATCTCTAACATACGGTTTGGCATAATCTTTATTATTAAATTTTTATCATATATAAATTGTCTTGCATGTGCAGTAAACCATTTAAATGATGACCAAATTTCAATATCATCAATATAGTATTGGATTAACTTTGGGTTCTAAAGTCTGATTCATGGAGAAACAAAATGGCAAACTTCCATGGATAAAAATCTTACTATGACTCGAGTTTCAGTGTTACTACACCATCATCAGATCATCCATCTAAAGATGGTGTAGTTGAACTGAAACTTGGGTCATAATAAAATTTTGATCTGTGGAAGTTTGCATTTCATTTCACCATGAATCTGGTCGCATTTCCATCATCACAAAATCATGCCTGAATCTTCATTGCTTTTTGTAAAATTTCAATTTTAAAATGGGCATGATGCATGAAGAAATATGTGAAGAAGCATCTATGTACTTTTTACACAGGATATTTCTGGTTGACATATTGGCATATCTATATGGTTCACAGAGCAATGGAAATTAACACTTTTACTGCCAACTGGTATATATATTGACCCTCATTGGCTATGTGAAAACTTTCACAGACAGATATATCAGCCAACTTTTTTGTTTCATCAAATATTCCATAATCCTGACTATGTTGGTGGGTTTTGCTTTATATGTATTGGTTACTAAGTTGATCTTTCCCTATCCTCAAGATATATTCTGGTTGTACACATTATGCTTGCCTCAGAAGTTCTTCCATGTTTTTTTTTGTTACCCTTGGGACATTAACATATTGTTTCTCTGTGGCTATTACTATTTATTTTACTGTGTCAGTTTTTTTGTAATCTTAGCACATATTCTTCTAATTTTGAATAATTCAGTATAGACAAATAATATGATGAAGGGTAATTTACCGATTAAGGTAGGTTTTTGATGAGCAATTACACCTACCTGTAATCCCTCTTCAAATCTGCATACTTCCTACCCCTTATCATTCTGTCCAAGATGCCTATTCTCTTCCTACCCCTACTCCGCTTTCCCAACATTCTGCCCTCTATTACAAGGGGAATAATGTTACTTTAAAAATATGTTAATCTGTATAATCTATGCTAAATGGCTCCTCCAGCCATTTAGCATAGATTCACTCTTACATTGCAACACACCCCATTTTCAAAATTCTTCTACGTTCACTGTGATGGTTTTTAAATTTGAACACCATATCTGAGGGGTATGCTGGTATGTTTCAGGAATCTATTAACCTGATATGCTTCCTACAATTAAACATGCTTCCAAGGATATTAGCACTGGTTGGGCTCAGAATGTTTATTGTGAGATATGTATGTTGACATTTCTGTACCAAAGTAAAACTTGAAGGTATCAAGGTGGTAACTACTATTTAAAGTAACCTACACACTATAAAGCCAAAATACATAATTGGTATGATAAATGAATGAACTATCCTGAATTCAGTGTGGTATCACCTTCCACACAAAAGTTCATCTAAGGTAAAACAGAAATAAAGATCATTTTAACTAAAACATTAAAATATATTTTCACAGAATCAGGTTTAATTGTGCTAAGCATCACTGCTATATCCAACTAATTTTAATATCTGCACCATTCCCTGGAACTTGAGTGGTCACATCAATGCCTTAATACACAATGAGTGAAGTATAGTTCCAGTATAATTAGCACTGCCAATCACTACTGATGCCGATCACAATGGGTTTTGTTACAATTTTAGTACCCTAGGGCCTGATTTCGTATTCCTTGATGCATGTTACATACCTTGTTTATCTGTTCTAGGTACCATTGATGCAGGGGCAGACATTGTTCTCTTGTAAGGCCACTTTGTTCCAAAACTAGCAGACAGTGTTTTAACAGGAGGCTGAGATAAAGCTTCTTGGGCACGATTGAGTTTCCTTATAAATGTCTCACTTTTTAAATCAGTATTTCGTAGATCTAAAATAATGGGTTTAAAATAATCAACATCAGTAGGTGAAAGAAAGTACAGTTTAGGTGGATTACAATGAGTACTGACAAAAGACTTAAAGGTACACCTAACTATATGTATTTAGATAATTTGGTTTTTACTGTCATACATAATTTTTATCATGAATCCTACAGCTGCAATCGTGACAGAGTTAAACTACAAGCAATTTAGAAGGATTTTTTTTGTCTGGAATCACTTTGAAATAAAGCATTATTTTCTCCAAGGTGATGTTGCATTCATAAATGCATTCCATGCATCATAAGCATAATTAAAATATTTTATTGACTTTTTATTGCTCAGCAACTTTAAAAAATTAAATAATTCCAATGGGATTATAAATGGTATTGTGAATCAATTAGGTAGAACTAATTTCTGATAAAATTTGCAAATCATAGTGCATTCAGTTTAAATTTAAGTTCATTTGACCTTCAACCTAGTGATAAAAAGCATTAATCTTTTCCTAATACTTACATCTTCATTTCCCTTTAACCTATCAACTACAATATCTGATAACAAAATCTGGAAAATCAAGACTCAATTAAACTATGATAAGTGGACCACCTAAATAAGTAATGCTCCAAATTCAAGTTTAAATTCAGTCATACTTTTCCAAACCTAACTGTCATGAAAGCTATAACCTAATTCTTATCTTCCTCTTTCACCATTAAAGAAAGCACTGTAAAAGACTAGAATAACTAAACAGACAAATTCAGCATCATTTCAGGCCAGGCCTTGTCAGTAAATTATAAATACATATATCCAATCATTGAACAAATTAATTAATTAAAAGATTATATTATACTGGTTTTTACTACTCTAGTCTTTTCAAATTGCAAACAGAAGAGATAACTCACAACCTATAAGACAAGACCCCTATAAGGTTGCAGCCTGTCTAACTATCCAAAATATTAACATCTTTAATAGACACATTTCAATATTAATATATCATTTATCACTCTGATGAATTCTCTTACTATGTGAAAATTGTAGCAATTCATTTTGCCTGCAACTGAAAAAATACAGTACAGGCTCCAACCTGAACTACCTAGCTCTCAAAGCATTGGCAATAAAGTGTAGACATTATTTACAGATACCTGGTCAATTTCTACAAAAAATGAAGGTATGTGAATTAGCAATATTATGAAGTATGAAGGATGTTTAATAAAGAGTGATTATAAATTTTTATTCATATAATTGCTTGTGCAAAAATCTAATTTCATGTGATTATTTAAGTAATGTGTGATGTATATGTTGTACAAGTCTCAATAATTTGACATAAGTAATGCATCAGTGGCAGATGATGTAAGATGAATCATGATGTTTGCCTATCACTGTGTCTGATGATGAAAATTGCTTTCCACAAAGGTGTTTCTTCACGTTGGGGATCAGCTAAATGCTGTATAGCACCAGTTCTGGATTATAAGAGGAATGCAGAAGAAACATACATGGGGGAAAAACCTCTGTGTAAGCTATCTTGGATCCCATCATATAAAACATTTCTAATGGGCAATTTTTCTATACCAATGTGTGGGTGGCAACAAATGAAATTTCTAATATTCATGATTGTGCTCTAAACAATGTCAATCAATCTTTTTCATAAGTATATGCAGTAGAATCATCATATACTTCTGTAGGAATAGTTATTAGATCTCTTGGACAGTTGCCCAAGAAATTTTCTATCCTCTTTAAAATTTTAAGCCTTATTCTACAAGTGTAATGGGAAACAACAGACTCCCCCTGAGCCTCCTGTACATAATGTAACTTGCAATGGCAGCTGATCTAAATAGTTGCATAAAACCATTGAAACTTATACCTCATACATTTTATGTAAAAGTATGTTCTAGGAAATAGGCAACACATTAGCACAATTGTTTCGTATCTAATGTTAAAAACCAATTATCAAAGAATTACTCTTGAGAAATTCCCTTACCAAGCACAGAGGGTTATAATACACTTTCAGCTAACATTAAAACAAAATAAACTTATGAACAATACATTAATTTCTTTTGATTATGAACAAGCTTTGTTGGACAGCTGTTGCACATTAGGGAAATCATTAATTAAATACTGGAAAAAGTTATTTGCTTGACTTTCCATTAGATCATGATGACTTTAGATATCTAGTCAGTATACATTACTGCTAATCATAAAACACTGCTGTTATTTACATAAACAGTGCCTGTTCAGCAATGAATGATTATAAATTTTTTTATTAAAATTATTTATTGGACAAAAATTTTGGTTTTTGTGATAGTCTTAGCTTAATGTGTAATGTATATGTGGTGGAAGGTTAAATCATTTGACTAAAATTTTACATCAGTGACTGACATTGTATAATGAAACATGCTCAGTTTGTCTAGTCTAACTATAGAGTTCACTAACAATAAAATAAAGTTAAATTATTGCAATAAAATTATGCAAATAAAAAAATTGATCAGTCTGTATTAAACAGTCCCCTTACTTTAAAAGTTATTAGGTATCTATTTACTTTCTATCGGTGTCTTGAGTTTTTGTTTCATAAAACATTTAAAAACTAAATCACATTTCACAGATAAATTTGTGATTAAAAAAATTATTTATATTCATCAGGAATTGATATAGTTTAGTCACCATGTGGCATGTTTATGGAGTTATACTGTTGCTAAAATTTGGACATGATTATTTTCAATGATTATACTGAAATTTTTATAGCCTTAATGTTTCCTAGATTTTTTTTAGATGAAAAGAGAAAGGATGTAGAGAGAATCACATTTATTTTGAAAATGGGTACAGAAATCGAGGGTGTATTTAATTCCATTTAATATTATGAACGATGACTCTTAGTAGGAAAACTGCCAAAACACATTTGGAGAAAAATATTACTCATAAAAAACAAACTTAGTGATCAAATGACAATTTTTTATACAGTAATAAACAGAGTACATAAGTGGAGTGCACCACTCCCAACTCATAGAACATGTTCAGCAATCAAGTAGAGAGACCTATAATTTGATAGTGTTCCAGGGGGTTATTTCTAATGAATTACTACATAGAAGGCTTTGACTTAATTTTTACCAGATGACACATGAGTTTTTTATACTCTATTAAGAAAATTTATGCTTAAAGAAAATATGGATGGTAGACAGTAATAAGCTTGTCACTAAAAGGTTCTCTATGATTTGTTTGACAGTTTCAAGATATGTTGCAAATACAATGAAGATCATTTGATTTTTTAGTGTCTTATTTTTCAAAGGATTTCAATAAAAAATGTTAAGATAGTCGCTGGCATGATATTGACAAAAAATGACAAATAACATCATCGCCTGGACACACTAGAAGATCTGAACCAAACAAATACCTCTCATTTTGTTGCTCTCTACATTTTTTCATAATGATAAAATATAGATCCTATTACTTCAATCATTCCATGCCTCCATTTATAATGCTATAAAATGTAAACTTTGTACTGAAATCAGTTAAGACAATGAATCAGGCAATGAAAAAAAGCTGTAATTGGCCACTGAGTTCAGTTATCACAAAAAAATACAGCCAAAATCTGTGAATTTATCAGGTTCTTTGGGAACAGGAAACAAAAATAAAACAGAGGTTTAGGAACACATGAAATGTATAAGATGAATATTTCTCAGATCACTTAAAAATATGGAATGCAATAGAATATCTACTTACAAGCCTAAAAACAAAAAACTGGGATACGAGGGTGGTCTGAAAAGTTTCTGACTCAACAAAGATACAAGACATTTTTTTTTTTTTCAACATAGTCTCCTTGTAACTCTACACACTTCTCCCAGCGATGCTCCTATCTCTGTAACCCCATCCAAAAAGTACTTGGCATTTTTCTCTGCAAAATAGTTGTTCACAAAGGTGATTTCCTCTTCATTTGATGAAAGTCTCTATCCTCCGAACGCAATTATTAGATAAGGGAACAAAAAGAAGTCGCTTGGGGATAGATCTGGTGAGTAAGGTGGATGGTCAAGCAGTTCAAATCTTAATTCGTGGATTTTCGCAACAGCAACCACTGAGGTGAGACGGTGCG
>WURS02368025.1:0-79002 GCA_011762765.2 Rhinocypha anisoptera
CTACGAGGCTTTATCAATCCTCTAATCAACCATTGTTTACTCCACGTTCTAAAATCAATTATCTAATATAATCATACACAATTCCAACTTAATTTTAAACTCTCAACATTAAAGAGACTTATTGAAAATACGGTAGATCCCACATATATAAAGTCAAATGATGACAGTGAACGCCTTGATAAGACTTTGAAAATCTACCGGGAGTTTTCTCAATAAATCAGCTTGAATCAACCATGGTCCATGGGATTCAAGCTGATTTAATAACTGTTTTAATTTAACTTAATTTAACCTGAAAAAAGGGCTCTCACCAAAACCCAAACAAAAATCGAATTGTTTGGAAGAAAAACGGCACTTTAGAACCAATTATGAAGTTGCTTTCGTAGATAAGTGCAGTTTTTACGGCGTTTAAGTTTTGCTGAGAGTCCTATTTTAAACCTAATTTAAAATTCAAACAAATATGCTTGAGTTAAAATCATCGGGTCTCAAGTATATTTGAGATAAAGTCGTATCTTCGCAAATATATTTGCTTGGTCTGTCCAGTCACTCCTCTCTCTACGTCGCAAATATTTTTGCGACAGAATCGTACCTTCGCAAACATATTTGCTTGGTCCGTGTGGCTGCGTGCGAGGTTTGTGCCCCGCAAATATATTTGCGGGAAGAAGCGAAATTCGCAAAAAATCGTACCTATCAAAAAATCAAATATATTTGTTTCAGTAAAGCGCTGGCCCAAATATTTTTGCGTGCGACAGGCTCAATTATTTATTTATTATAATGCTGTAGATTTCAGTTGATTACATTAAATCCGGTGCTGATCACAACAACTTATTTTATTGAAGGCATTTTCTATTAAAAAATATCAATGAGTACTTCTCAAATACTAGAATGACAAAAATAAGGCTAACTTACACATATGTTCCTGTTCCGGTTTTTATGTTTTATCTCGTGTTATCACGAGCAAAGTGTATATTAATATATCAATGCAGTAAAAACGCAGCAATAACTGAGATTTGAGTTTAAAAATATAGGCAAAAACAACTTTTATAGCTCCAAAGTTCCCTAAGTGATACAGTGTGTCTTGCAAAATATCCCGAGATAGATCTATCCGTTCTCTTTTTATATACATCACTATAGTACATATTTACATTTTACCGTAATTTTTGTTTACACGACCCAAGTTAAAGTAGTAGCTCAAAACGCGAAGTGATAACACGATAGTCGAGTTACGCATCATTCGCGAATAGCGATAAGCAAAGACCGGTGCATGTGTGCAAGTAGTGTCTTATCGAGGCGCCCAACGTGATCACAAGTTCTCACTTCGCCATGGTCTTGCGAGACTTAAGCAAATGTTTGCTTAGGAGGGCACTTCACTTGGCTCCAAGTGTTCACCGTGTTCACTCGCCGCAGTACCCAATTTTATCCTGGTGATCGCGGTGTTCGTCTTCTGTGAAGCGCCCGGCAAGCACGTGTGCCCGGCTTGCTTTGTTTACAAAATGGGTGATTGGCGCGGCATGTGATTGACACACCAAAACAACGCGCGCGCCGACAATGATATCGACTGTTGACAAGTCTCGTGACAAGCACTACCACTGGCTCACCCTTTGCCCCCTCCACTGGTTTCGACCCCCTCCCGACTAATATGGCAACCTGTCTAGTCAAACGTCACACCTCGCTCTTTGGTGTGGGTGAACTGAATGGCTTGTTGGGGTTGACGCACATCAACCCGGCGCAATTGCCGCCTCAATGGCCCATCATCACTATCCAGCCGCGTATGTCAACCACTAGTTGTCTTTATTATCATCAACATAAGTTGAGCAAATGTACTTTATCACCACCACCACCACTGCACAGTACCAATTCCATAATCCATAAAGAAGCCTGTACATGCAGGATATATGACTCGGCGCCACTTCGAGACAGATTAACACCTGCCATCGGTTTACCTCGGTCTACTTTGGTGTTACAAAGACCCCACTTAACTTTTTCCATAGTTCAACATTGTCCGTTGAGATATTTGTCTACGAGTTCCATCTCATCTAGCCCGTCTTTAAGTCCAAACTATTTAACATCAAGGAAATTAGAAAAGATGGCATCGGTGGATGCTTGTATTTATCGTCAACATTCAGTCACCGCTACTGAACAAATAATCCCATCTATAGATCCTCTCTTAGATCTTGAGGTAAGACTTATTCTTAAAGCTTGATTCGCTTGACATCGCTTACGCATCAAGTTAGGTTGATCTAATCCAGTGGATCAAATGTATTATCGGCGTTGAGGGCCGAATATGTCGCTCAATGATGTTTGGTTGCATTTTTGTTGTTATTATAATATTGTGTATAAAGAGGGCCCATGTGATGCTGTTGATTTGTGTGGAAGTTGTTTCTCCCGGTACGACTCGCTCTCATTCACTCTCGCCACTTACTGTGCCCATTTTGAAATCTCCATCGTGCACCATCGTTTGCTTGGTGGCTTATCGGCTGATCAGCAATTTGTGGCGCGTCGGTTTTTTGGGAGACACCACGAAAGGCGACATTCCACGGTGTGCGTGTGATTCTTGTTTATCGTTTACTTGTGTGACATACTGGCAAAGCGTCACCGAGAGATGGTGGATTGCAACACTCACTGAGATGAGCTAGCTGAGTCTAGATGACCCACCTCGAATGAGTGGACAAGATTAGAACTGGACCTAACCGCACACTGGTCGCTCTTTATCTCGACCCTCCAAACAGTGATTGACATTTTGCCATATCTCAGCACTTGAGTGTATCGGACACATCTCACATTACACCCTATTGCAGCAATGGTGGTCATTGTATGCAATCGATTTATTGGTATTTGCCAACTCGTTTTCTCTAATTTCGATCTTTTTTATTAATTTGATAGAAAAATTACAAATTAGCAATCGAACTCCTGAATCAACTTCAAACTAATGCTTCCTACATCAAGCAAGCCGTTGAGAAGGAGAGGTCAAGCAATGTGGTAAAGTCCCTTGAATCAACTCGATACTTCTTGAGCCTGGTTGGCATAAAGCCGGACGATCTGAACCAACTGAATGTGATCCATGTTGCTGGAACAAAAGGTAAAGGGTCGACTTGTGCTTTCGTGGAATCGATTCTTCGTCACAATGGCTTGAAAACTGGTTTCTACTCTTCACCCCACTTGGTTGTGGTTCGCGAGCGCATTCGAATCAATGGCCAACCTGTCACCGAGGAACAATTCGCCTTCTATTTCGGACAAGTCTACAACAAGATCAATGAGTGCAAAGGAAGAGAGCACGGCATGCCGGCTTACTTTAACTTTTTGACCGTGCTGGCTTTCTACATGTTTCTCGTGGAAAAGGTGGACGTAGCCATTCTCGAGGTGGGCATTGGTGGAGAGTACGACTGTACCAACGTGGTTCCTCGACCGGTTGTCACTGGAATTACCTCGCTCGATCTCGACCACTGCAAACTACTTGGTGACACAATCGAGAAGATTGCCTGGCAGAAGTCTGGCATCTGCAAAGAAGGTGTACCTCTTTTTACTGTACCACAGAACGAGAAAGCGATGCAAGTGCTTCGCGAACGAGCAGCCGCTAAGAAGTCACCTTTCTACGTTTCACCTAACTGGTCTCTTTACCCAAGCTCTTCTATGCTTAATCTGGGTATTAATGGTATCGGTGTTGATCTGGAGTAAGCTTGACTGATCAGACTTTTTCTCAGGTGATGTGCAGCAAATTAACGCTTCATTGGCGGTGCAGTTAGCACACTTCTGGCTCTCGAAGCGTTTCCATCCAAAACACATGGTGCCAACGGTGATCACCGAGCAAGGTGCATTTGCCGATGTGGTTGCTCTTAGTCAGAACAACTACTCGGTTGGTCTGGCCAAGACCAAGTGGCTCGGTCGCTGCGACACCATTAACCGAGGTCGTCTAACCTACTTTCTGGACGCGGCACACACGATGGATTCGATGAATCACTGTGCCAACTGGTTCCGCAAAGAGTCGCATTTTCCATTGCAAAGGCATCAAAAGAATCACTTGCTCTCGAAGATCAACAGTCACATCTTTAAACATGGAGTTCACTCGGTGAACGGGGAAGAGGCAGAGCTCAAAGCGTACCGAGTGATCATCTTCAATTGCACAGGGGAACGCGATCCAGCTCCCTTGTTCTCCAAGTTAGCCTCGATTCGCTTTGATCATGCCATTTTCACCACCAACTGTATCGAGAGGGAAAAGTCGCTCGATTCGGACAATTCCAACTTGACGGTTACCGCTTACAAGGAGCTCGAGATTCGCGACCAGAACGCGTACGTTTGGGCCGAGCAGTACCAGAAAGGAGGCCAACTCACTGTTGTGGACTGTATCACCGAAGCTATCAGCACTGTGGACCGAATCGTCACTGACACCGAACCTAATCTGCCAGTACATGTTCTCGTCACTGGCAGTGTTCACCTTGTAGGCGGCTTCATTGGTCTACTCCACCCAAACTATCTCTTTTCAAATGCCGTGTGATGCCACAAAATGCCAGTGACGGTTACAAATTCAGCCGCTTTTGAACTAACTTGCTTGTTTAGGTTAAAAGTAAGCCCATCGTTCACCGTGTGTAGTGCATTTGTTTTCCTAACAAATCCAACAGGACCTAGTTGATATGATAGTGGTTGGTATTATTATATTTATATATGATGATATAAGTTTTCTACACAATAGCAGAACAATAGTAATACACAAGAAAAACAAATCGAAATTATTAAATGAATAAACTCAAATATAAATTGTAAAGCTAAAGAAAATGCAAGCTCAGCTAAGGGTTGGTTTAATTCGACTGTTCGATAATGGCCTCATCAGACCTCTTGCGTTTGGTATAAACCGGAGTTTTGCGTTGTTGAATCCACTGTGGAATACCGGCACTGTCAGTAAGCTTGCGTCGGACCACTCTGTACTTGTTGATCACATAACCGTATACCTTGTCCTAGTAAAATAAAACATGTATATTTAAGTTAGCATGAAATAGCATTGCTCGTGTCTATCTTACATAGCCGGTAACACTATCGTCTATCAAATGAGGATACGTTTCGATCAATTTATGACACGCGATTCGAAGCAAGTAACTTGGCATCTAAATATTTAACAAAAATATATGATCAACAACAAAACAAAGAAAAGATCAAGACACAAGCAATACCTCCCAAATAAAATAAGTTTTAAACTGGCTGACCAAAGCGCTAGCCAAGTCCCTAAGGGCTTTTTTCCTCTCTTTCGCATCCATTGTACGATTATTCTCGAGCCAAATCTTCTGATTGTAGGAAAATTCCGGAAGATGATATATCTTAGGAAATGGACGAAGCTGGAATTGAACAAATTGAAGTAATCAAAAAAATGACTCAAAAATATACTTGTCCATAACGTTTCCAGTTAGGCAAATAATCCTTTTCAGGATTCACGTTATCGGCAGGGGTCTTGTCAGTCAGATTGAGATCGGAAACAACTTGTGAGTAAGCAAGCGAGTCTTGTTGTGCTATGGTAACACCGCTGGTGTAAACCGGGCTACTATTGCCAGTGCTTTCCGCTTGTGGATACTCTTGAACATAGTAGATAGGTAAACCTGAGCTAGTAGTCGAGTCAAACTTAAGCTGAACTTCTTGAGGAACATGAACCACATTAGCTTGCGTCTGCCTAAGCCCGGAAGCCTTTTGATCTAGAGAGACACCTTTGTTCTCTTTGTATTTGCTCACTGCACGCTTCAACGAGAGCCGATCGCCAATTTTGAGCTTGTTTCCAAACTCCGGAATGATCTCATCGTACGCTTCCACCAAGAGTTCCAAGTCAATGTTCTCCGCTATGAAATATGCATTAGATTATTACATCATTGTTTAGTGAGCACTTGGCACCATTTCTCCTATATATTAATGAATAACATGGTCGTGGTTTTCTATGTTCTGTCATTTTTTGGTATTCTGTGAGAGTTACGCTACTTCCACTGTGCTTAACCGATTCCAATCCAACTTTTGTTGTGATTCGAATTTAACTTTCTGTGTTATGATTCGAATTTTATTCCGATTCGATTCGAATATTGGGCATAAATAATCGAATTATGATAACTCGAGTTTGACCTAGGCGGCTTTGCCGCCGTTTTTTTTACAAGAAGCAGACGGCAATTTAGCGCCGGCCCTCTTGTAAAAAAATCTATTTTTAAAGTCTGGTTCTAAGATGGTCGAGAATGATCTTAAAATGCATTCCAATTATTAGGCTTTCGTCTAGAATTTTAATAAGCATTTGATCTAGTTTTAGATTGCTTGAACTTGCAGAAAATATTTCAATTTTTTCATTGATATATAAGATGAAAAAGAAATCGACGAGAATAGCTAGTTTTTTAAAGAGAAACACTATCCGAGGTATAAACTTCACCAAAAGCTTTCTAAAATTGTACTTAATTGTTTTAGAATGAAGCTAATTCTTAAGTTAACAGAAGTCGGAAATTTGACCATCCTTAATGTCAGATTTCAGTTTTTTTATTTTAAAAAAATCAAAGGTAACGCATCATATGGCCAGCACTATGGCGCCAGATACACACCTTTAAAAAGTTGTTTCAAGTGCGTCAACTTGTAATCGAGAAGAAAATTGTCCAGATCCATGGCGAATATATCGGGAAAACAGTAGAAAAGAGCGTCGAGATGAGTGTGCAGTGTGGAACAAGCGTACACTGCCAGTGTAGTTTGCTCGGAAACATCGAGCAAAAGCGCAGTGAGCAAGTTGGTGGCGCATGCGCACACTCGCATTTATCCACTCCAGTGCCGCGTTTCGCGAAGTGCCCATTCACAACCACTATTATCCACTCATTTGCTTTAAAGCATTGCATTTTATTACACACAAAAGTTATAATTATACCACAACAAACAGACAACTCCATTTGACTGATATTTTTTGAACCAATCGGAAATTGGTATCATTTATACTGTTTTCTCCATTTTAAAATAATATTTTATTGGTTGAGTAATTTGAAGAAGTAATGAATATTCTTCCACACAAATCATGGCACGTTCGGACCAAATCGAACATTGCTCGAGTGCGACGCGACATAGAGCGAGCTCGTCAAGAAGAAGATGCGAAGCAGAAAAGGATAAACCTAGCTGAGCACGAAGCTCGAATTGTTCAACTTCGAGCTCAAGCAGGACATCAACCTGTGGCCAACTCCACTTCGATACACGAACCTTTTGACTTATTTGCAGATGTTAAAGATAAACTTTCAAAAGACTCTGAGAAAGAGGTGGAGAAGAAGTTGGAACAGGAGAAGTGGGAAGTGAAGCAAGGAATTTTCAGCTATCTAGATGGTCGACACAAATATGAGAATGGTGGCGATAGTGAGTGGTACCTCAAGTCACACAATGAACGTATGAGTCTAACTGGTGCTCTCGAAAGTGATAATATTAAGACAATAAAGGATCAAAAGTTGAAAGCAAAGAATGATCCATTAGCAGACATGAAGCGGTACTTAGATGTGATGAAAAAAAATGAAGCCGTGGCACAGGTATGCTCTTCCAGTAGTTACCCAAAAGTGGCATCAGTGAAGAATCAAGCTTCGCTGATCTCTTCTTCACCCTGTAAATCAAGCAGTCGTAAGCATGCGAAAAAGAAGAAGAAACATAAAAAGCGGAAACATCGAAGTTCTTCTAGTGAGTCCTCGAGTGAAGATGAAGAGAAGAAATCGTTGATTGAAAAATTACGACGCGAACGGTTGGCACGTGAATCCAAGGAGAGACAACGAACTCGACAGTTGTTGGGAGAGTCGGTTCCAAGCCAAGTACCGCTCGAATCTGTCAGGCCCAAGTACAACTCACAGTTCAATCCTCATCTCGCACGGCAGAACCGACTAGATGATTGATATTAACCATCATATACAATGCAATCTGTGATTTTACTACCCTTTAGGTATAAAAAAGTGTATATATTGTACATTGTTTTATGAAATAAAAACAATTGAAAATAATGCAAACAAGATAATTATTTAGACCTATTAAATGGTGATGAAAAGAGTGAGTTAGATGAGAAGAGATTGCTGGGTTGAGCAGTGAAAGAGTTGAATGGAGTTTGGTTGGCTTGAGTGGTGGTGGTTTGGGGCACTGTCACCACAGTTGGAGTGGTCACCAAGAAAGGACTGGGCCCGTAATTGCTCGCCACTCGGTTCAAGTTGGCTTTTGCCGTGCTGAGCGAGTTGCTATCCTGACTGTCTCTGGCCGCATCTGCTCGAAGCTTGTTGGCATACTCGTGGATCACGTAGACTTTCGAGGCGAGGGCAACAAAGTTCTCGTGTTGCTTGCGAATGATCTGATTAATTTCATCGTATGAGAATGATTTGTCTGAGGTTGTGGCACAGTATGATTTGAGAGTTTGAATCTGCTCGCAGTACTCGGCCATTTGAGTCTTGAAGTTTTCCACAAGCTCCATGAAATACTGATGAGTGTTGGAGTTGACAAAGTTGTTCTGCGCAATCACCTCCGCCGAGTTGGACAATGGCAAATCAAGCCGTGAGATGCGATAGACTAGTTCGCCATTGGACAGAAGCCGAGTAGTGTCCCGCTTAAGAGCCTCGATTGCTTTGCCATTTTTCTGAATCTCAACGTCAACCTTGTTGAGCCTGACTCGAAGCACATCCTCAATCGCGGTGCCAATCTCCAAAATCGGATGAATGTAGAAATGCTCGTGAGCGTTCTCATCACGCACCTGCTTTTGCTTCTCTAAAAATTTCTTCATATTCTCAATCAATGGCATAAATTCCGGAGGAACTTGTGAGTCTCGGTATGATTTGCTTTTGTTGGAACTGTCGTCTGACTTGCCATTGCTAGCTGGAATTGGCGTTCCTCCTTAAAATATTTATTACTAATCAATCAAGAATACAAGAAAAATAATAGAATGTTACCTAGTCCAGCAAAAGTGGTTGTCGAGGTAGTTACTGCAGTGGCAGCGGTAGAAGTCGTATTCAATGTTAAAGTGAGCGTTGGTTGTGGAGCACCAAACGAGCCAGTTCCACCACTAAACATCCCAAAACCAGTAGATGGTTGTGTCGTGTTACTAGCGCCAAATCCAGTACTTGTAAAATTACTTGCTGAAGTGGTAGTGGAACCAAAACCTCCAAAATTGAATGCGCTAGTTGATGTAGTGCTTGTGCTAGCCGTTGGTTGAAACAATGATGGTTGCGATGATGAGAAAGAAAAACCAATGGAAGCTGGTGCCGCCGTGCTGGCCGGTGCACTAAAATTAAAACCACTAGACGGGTTGCCAAGCATGGTTGATGAGATCACTGGTGCCTTAGTGAAGCCTACCAAATACGAAATGATCCAAGAGTTGCGGCAAATCCAGTCAGGTGAGCAAAGCACGGTGGATAGTGCGCATGTGCGTAACGCTCTCTGTGGAGGGTTCTGAACACATGCTGACCAGTTTGCCAGGCCACCACTCACTGTGTGTGTAAGCGGCAATTGTTCCTTTTCCGTTCTGCTTGTGTCTCTCAATACAGCAACATGGTAGGTTTCTCTTTTCTTTTTTCCCAATTTCATTCCTTCGTTTCAATTCTATATTTTCTTGTTCTTTTTTATAACTTAAGTCAAACTTTAAACCATGCTAGATGTATTAATAAGATTACCAATTGATTTTATAGCCGACCCGATTTACGAAGACACGCAAACTTCGTGGCCATGTGTCACACGGACACGGCCGAATCGGCAAGCACCGCAAACATCCCGGTGGTCGCGGTAACGCTGGTGGCCTTACTCATCACCGAATCAACTTTGACAAATAGTAAGCATTTCAAAGATGTGTTTTCTAACCAATAATAACTTGTCTTTTTCCCATCCAGCCACCCTGGTTACTTTGGCAAAGTTGGCATGAGGAATTTTCATGTGAAGAAGACCACGCTGAAGCACTACTGTCCCACGATTAACGTGGAGAACTTGTGGGCTCTACTGGGCAACCAAGCTCGCGAGCACTACACAAAGGACAAGTCGAACAAGGCTCCAGTGGTGAACCTCGTCAAGCACGTAAGTAACTTGACCGACACTTCATTTTGCCTCAGTGTTGCCTGCCAACCAAACCATCCGTGGTTTGTAGGTGTCAAACGAGGCACAAAATAGTTGCTTGACTCATCCGTTTGATCTTACCTTTTTGCTCAATGGTAGTTTGAACCAGCGTTTTAATCAACATTTTTCTCTACCCACTAGGGCTACTTCAAGGTTCTCGGAAAGGGTGACCTGCCCAAGCAGCCGATCATTGTTAAGGCCCGCTTCTTCTCGAAAAATGCTGAAAAGAAGATCAAGGAAGTCGGTGGTGCTTGTATTCTAACTGCGTAAATTTTTTATATATTACACAAAATAAAACCATTAACAAAAAAATTTCGTAACTTTATTTCATATGGTTATTTTTTATGATATCTATACAATACAGACAATAAAATTATGATTTCTCCACTGGAGCATAGTTCAAAAGTTTTTCAATTAGATCCACATGACCAAGCAACATGCGGCGGCAACAGTAGCGCTTAAGACCAAGAGCGTCCAATGCATCTCTGTAATAAATTAGAAACGCAACAGTATCAGCAATAGCATAGAAATTTGAGAAAAAATAATAAGTTTTCAATTCAACCCAAATCATAGGTGACTAAATAATTTAATTGGTCAGTACAATGAGTTTTGTCAATGCAAATTACAAGATTTTGTTAATAATAACAAAATAATAGTTATAAATACCCTTCAGTGTACTCGGCTTGAAGAAGATTGAGATATGGCTCCCACTTGTCGCCAATGACCTTTCCACAGGTGAAACAACGGATTGGGATAATCATCTTGGCACCGATCCGAGTAAAGTGTTTATCAGTGACAAGTTTTAGCACGCTTTGAAAACCCCGCAAACACACCTGGAGTGTGGTGCAAAGAATGCTCAAGTAATCTCCACAGATGACGTTACTTATGTTTGTTATTACAATCTTTATTACTTGAAAAATTTATACAAGCATATCAAGTTATTTTTAATTGCTGCAATTTACAGAAAAATTAATATTTACCAACAAACTTAAAAATTTTTAATAAATATAATAATTGTGTTATAGCATTTTTGAAAATAAAGAATGACAAAGAAAAGTGTAACTAGATGTGTGGATGGCTCTTGCAAGTTGCAAGTGACGGACCAGTCTGTTCGGTGTGTTTGGCCGCGGCACATCTTCTGGTTTGCCATTGTGTTGAGTTGCCAAATTTTTCATGACTCAATACCTACCTCCCAATTTGTTGGCGTTGTTTGCGCCACGTGAGCCAATCCCGTTTCTTCCACCAACTCTCCGGCTCCCTCATGAACGCAAGACTAAGGGTTACATTGGCGTGGGCCAATATATGAACCTCTTTGAGGTAAGTCCAATCGTGCTCTCGATAAAATCAATTAATTGTCGATTTGTTTACTATTTAGGACCCAAAAGACACACCCCCTCCGTTAAAGATAGAAACAAAAGAAGAGCGACTAGAGAGAAGGAAGCGAGAAAAGGCAGAAAAGTCAGCATACATTCGTGAACAGGGCATCGCATTGTGTAAGTTGTATTTTTACAGTCTATCTCATGGGCACTAATTTTTTTCAAATGCTCACAGGGGATCCTCACAATAACGCTTCTGCTACTCATGATCCTTATAAGACACTTTTTATTGCGCGTATTTGTTCAGATCTTTCCGAGTCAAGGTTGAAGAAAGAGTTTGAAGCATATGGACCTATTCGAAAAGTAAGTAAAAATATCATTTTACATAGGTTAATTTAATTTTTTTACTTGCAGATTTCGATGATAAATGACAAAATATCAGGAAAATTTAAAGGCTATGCTTTTGTTGAGTATGAAAATGAAAAGGATATGCACGGTAAGTGTAGTGGTGTGTTGCGTCATGTATTGTTATGCAAAAGTTTGGTGACTTCTTTTGATGATTGGTACTGTGACCACTGCAAAATCAATTGTAGAGTTGTGAGGTAAAGTGATATGTTGCGTGTCGATAGGTAAGACACTGCACAGTGTATGGTGGTGATCACTAGACTTTGAGCGTCATCGCAGTAAGTCTGTAAGTATCTTTAGGCCTCAATAGACTCACGCTCACTCCGGTCCACTCGGCCTTGTGCCTTGGTCTCTTTGGTAAGAGCTGTCTAATTACCTAATAGCACGTTCTAGCCTCTTCCGATTCTCTGAGTTTTCGTGAACATTCACTTTAATTTCAATTTCACGATCAAGTATCACTTGTTTGCACTCTGAGAATTCAGTTGCGACCGGGCAAGAACGGAAAGCGTAAGTTTCAGGCAAGTTTTTTCTTTTGCCATGCTAGGCCTTTTTGTGTGATGAATGTTAGGAGTGTGATGAATATTAGCTGTATTAGGTTTTCTAATTATAATTTGTTAAGAACTGCTAGTAGATAATAGATATCACCTCATATTTGTTAGCGATCTATAAACCAATGATGACTGATAGGGACTACGGTGAGGTATATTTATTACTAGACGAATTCAACAGACGAGGGTTGATTGAAATGGCTTTCCCCATCAAGACCCTTCGCACTGATGTGCCTGATGGGCGGGGGTAAGTGTCAGGGTAAGTGCTCTCATGTGTTCTCTTTTGCCACCGCAGCTGCCTACAAACACGCAGATGGTAAGAAACTGGAGGGACGTCGTGTTTTGGTTGACGTCGAACGAGGCCGAACTGTCAAGGGATGGCTGCCTCGTAGACTAGGTCAGTATCGAATCCACTGCTTCTCACTCGCTAACTCCCTTTCATTTCAGGTGGTGGTTTGTCTGACAAACCTAAGGTTTTTCGCGAAGAGCGCGAGGAAAGACCTACTCGAGGAGGAGGAGGTGATCGATTCGAGCGACGGGATCGAGATCGAGATAGAGATCGATTCCATCGTAGCTCGAGTCGAGATCGGCGTGACTATCGAAGAAAACGAAGTCGAAGCCGCGAAAGAGACCGTTCGGATCGGGATCGTGGTCGCGACCGTGATCGCGCTCGGGATCGCTCTGACCGAGACCGTGCTGAACGCCGAGAACGTCATGATAGTACGTCTCTTGAGAGAATGATGCTTGTGTCTCAACTAATTATTCGTTGTATCACAGGAGGTTTTGAGGACTACTCGGTGTCACGGGGCTATAACGAGAATCATGATGGCCATGGGAAGCGGCATCGTAGTCGAAGTCGCGAACGAAAACGGTATGCTCGATCCTCTCGTAGTCGGTCTGGTAGTCCGCGAGCTGAACGTAAACGAGCTCGGTCCGGTTTCGAGGGCAACGGTGACCGACACTTCTCGGCATATCCGCCAGCACCACCGCCAGACCAAGGTGGCGAACTCGAGGAAGGTGAGGATCGAAGCGGATATGCAGACTATGGTGCCGATGAGAATTATGTCTATATCAAGAAAGAGCCTGTCGACTATGAGAGCGACGAGTACCCAAACAGCCAACCAGGTTTTGCTGGCTACAAGGACTAGTTTATGTATTGATTAGTGTATATATTCCTCTATTTTATCCCTATAAATATCAATTATCTTCTATTGCATCTATTTAGATTTTCATAAATATTAAAATACCATTTTATGCTTTAATTATTACTTTAAATTAAACTAGACTAGGTACAAAAATATCATCTATTTTATTATCACACAATGTTATAAAGAAGTAGAATGGCAACTCAATTTTCCAATTTCTGTCAATTAACAAAACAGCAACTGCCATTTGAGTTGCTGGCAAAAAAATACCAACTATATTCTTTAACCCTTTCGATCCCAAAGATTATCAGTAAAAGAAAAGCCTTATATCGCTAATTGAATGAGCGGGACACATACGTCCTGATAGCGCCTTCGGGAGCGAAAGGGTTAACCAAGGGGACAGGAAAAGGTGTGCTCTGAGAAGCAAGATAAAAACCCTATACTCGAGATGTTTAGGTGACTTGAAATAAAAACACCTAAATTGCCTCTTTCGCCAAGCTGACCTGTCGGACTTGTGTGAAATTAAGTACATTCATTTGGTTGTCAATAGTAACAAAGCATCCAAAAACAAGTGTCAAGAAGACAAGGTCAATTTTCGCTAAAAAAACACGGCAAGGTCGAGGACTGGTGCCATAGACCGCTCTGGTTTAAATATCAAAAGAAGTGATCTAACGATTAACATAAAGCCGAGGTTAGATTTGGCACAAAAATCAACATTTATTAGCACACAATGTGGCTCAATAATATACAATGATAAATATATACAAAAAAACAAGTAGAATGACTCGATTCGTAATTAAAAAATTACAGTGGTGCTTCAAGTTTTACTCGCTTCACTTTTCACCATGCCATTGTAAGCAGTGTAGCTTTCACAAAGCATAAATCGAACACTGTCTTCTTCTTTCTTTCACTTTTCCATGTAAATTCGATGAGTAAAAGTTGAGGCAACACTGTAGAAGCACGCTTCAAGACACCGACAAAGTAGAGCACCACCAATAGCTGTCACTTTCACATGTATACACATAGACATCCTCGGCTCTTGGTCTTTTTACGAATTTGTAAATAGGCCAAACCTAGAATAATCAGAATGATATTAGAAAGCTTTTGGACAAGTTAGGAAATGTTTGGAGGATTTCATATAAGAAGCGATTTGTTTATGGAGTCTAAGAAATATCACTCGTACTCAGGCACTGGAGAAGGTGGGGGCGGGTAGTGAGCTCGGTAGCTGCGTTCCGTCTCGGGCGAGGGTGGACTGCTCGGGTCAGAGAAGTAGTGACGCGGTGTCGGTGGCGGTGGTTTGTAGTCAAAGTCGTCCAAGTCTGTGTGGTTGTTATCATAGTACATCGAATACTTGATACTCGACGGCTCGAGGTCTTCGTACACATCAGTGCTGCATGGCGTCGGTGGTGGACCTCGATTCAACGACTTGGGCATTTTCGCTTTCTTGTGACCACTAGACTTTTTCGATTTCTTGCTTTTCCGATTGGGTGGCACGTTACTCTTCTGTCTGGAGCGAGGCACGAATAGAGCTGAGGAGTAGGACGAGGTAGCTGGACTTGGTGGCGGATTGGTGGTCTCGCGTGGGTAGGTCACGTGGGCCGAGGAACTTGTGCTCGAAGCACCAGTTATATTACGCTCTATGAGAGATTCGCCTCCTGCTGTCACCGAGTGACAGATATGACCCGAGGGTCCAGCCGTGCCATTGAGCAGCATCTCGTTGCTCAGTGTGTCAAGACCAGAAATAGTGGTTGTGGTGGTCAATGTGTTGCAGCCTGGCTCTTGTTTGCCATGGTTCTTGCCAAGTACACTCATCAACATCACCGACTTCTTGGCATTGCGTTCCGGGTTGCGGTTATTGCGCGCGATACCTGCGCTCGACGTAAATGGATGTTCGGTCATCAAGATCGATGTAGTACCAGAATCCTTCTCTTCAGTACCGTCAGTAAAACGACGGCATTGGTAGTAGGAAACGAGCACAAGGATAAGAATGAGAAAGATGACCGGGATGTAGATGTTGTAGGAAAAAAGTGAACCGGAAGTAGGCAGTGGGGCTGATGGCACGGTGGGTGGTGGTCGTGTCCGTTGGCAACTCTCCTCGTCTTCACCTTCAAGACAATCGCGCTTTCCATCGCACACTTGGAACACAGGCAAGCAGTTCCCAGTGCTCTTGCACAGAAACTTGTCTTTTTCACAGCAGAACTCGTCCTTGGCATCGAAACATTCGCGAACGCCATTGCACCGATGCTTCTCGTCCAAGCACACCAACTCGTTTTTAATCATACAAGTAAACTGACCCACGCCACACGTGGGACAGTGGTTTTCGTCTGAGCGGTCTGGACAATCATTCTTGCCATTGCAGCGCAACGTATTGAGAATGCAGCGGCCGGTGTGACAGCGAAACTCGTCCGACTTGCATTCCGAAGGTTCGATGCAAGTCTGCTCGTCTTGCGACAAAATGAGACCTTTAGGACAGCCACATTTCTTGTGATCCGTATGATTGGTGATGAAACACAAATGAGAACATCCACCATTCTCGTTCTGTAACACAAAACATACATGTCAGTTTGGGGAACGAAAGCCATACAATCAGAGAAACTCGATGAATGACTTCAGAAACCAAATTGTTTGCTTTCGGAGAGTGTGGACCGGATCGAGCTGAGCCATCTTGGTAACTCGTGCCATATATACCACCACTCTCACTACATTGAGTCAATAGTAAAACGTGAAACCACTTACTTGACAAGCCATGTAGGACGAAGAAGTAATCACAGGTGTAACTGAAATAATGTCCGTTATAGATGTGGGTCGAGTAAAGATGGTTTGAATATTATTGCCATTGTTGAGATCGAGAGGCAACTTAACCACCAACTTCTTCTCGCGTCCAACCACACAGAACAGATACTTCGAATGAGTGGTCATCGCAATGGGATGCAGTCTGTGCTCATGTAACATGTATATGCGTGATCCGCCGTGCAGATTGCTGTACTCAATCTTCTTAGATCCTGTGTTGAACCATATCAAATAGTTCATCTCATTGTCCACTGTAAGGGCGGTCACTTCTTCCAGATTGTCCCGAACCACGGTATCTTTGATTAGATTTGGCAATGAAATGCGTTCAATCCGAGCAGAACCGCTTAGTTGATTAGTCCAATACAAATAACTGAAATTAGATCGCAATATAATATATATAAAGAAACAATTAGCAATAATGAGTCTCACTTGAAACGAAAATGGTACGCAAGCAGTCGTGGTTGATCGTAGTTAGAGCTGTGGATGGCACCCATCGAGATAGGTTTATCAGTCATGATACGAGTCACGTTAATCGTGTTGGTCATGTTGCAAGTCCAGAAGAGTAACCGAGCATAGGGATCGATGACCAAATCAACCGGTTGTATTAAATTCTGCACCGTCTCGTAGCCAGAGCCGTCTAGGTTTATACGTCGAATGCCCTTCATATCAATCCAGTAAGTTCGGTTCTCAAATGGATCATATGCTAACTTCTTGATGGGTTTAGTGGGCATAGCATAAGTCATCTCCTGTAAATCACTTTTTTGCTTGTGCTCAAACAAAAACCGGGTGATCTGGCTTTTTTGGCTAAACAGAAGAAACGAATTGGGTGCTAGAAGAATGAACAAGAGAGTGAGCAATTGAGAAGGTTGAAAAAGGTTTGGTGACTTACGGTAACAGTGGCCCTCGTTGGCAATGTAGTGAGCAGCACAGGCGCATTGGAAAGGATCATCATTTCCCTTGGGTGGCATACGCGCAAAGCAGAGATGCTCACACTTGTCGTTCGTTTTGCAAAAATTCCAGCCCAATTGGTCCAAGATATTGTAAACTGATAAACCACTAGTAGTGCTGTAAATTTCATCTTTCTTGAAAATTTCAGGTGTCCCCGTAATGTTACTTTTCGGAATCTTCTCAATAGCACTAGCCGATTGGTTAATGTAGTAAATGTAATTATTATAGATAGCTAGGCTAATCGCATTGCTTTTCATTTCTTCAAGATGAGTCCTTAGCTGATTTCCATCGAAGAAAACCGACATAATTCTCGGACCATTTGAATTGGGAATGTGAGTAGATATCCAGTAAAGTCGTTTCTCAGTGTGATCGATGGTTAAGGAGTAAGCTTGAAAACTGGAATCCACAATAGTCATTCGCTGAACACCATCAAGCGAAACGCGTTCAATCTTGCCCAATTGTGCCCAGTCACTCCAGAAGAGATATAAATCGATAGGACTAATGACCAGTGAGTGAGGAGAGCGATTAGAATCCGAGATGAAGATGCGTCGAAAAGAACCATCAATGCGAGCCACTTCGATACGATGCATTTCACTGTCGGTCCAGTATAGGTTTTTTGAAATCCAATCCACGGCTACACTTTCCGGACTCTTAATGCCCACACGAACAACATCCTCCGAGTTAGAGCCATTTATGAAAGAGCGTGATATTTTTTGTTGTATCGAATCGACCCAGTAGATGCGATTCTCTTCAATGTCTATGTCAAAGCTTTTAGATGGGTGCAAGCTTGATAAGGGAACTGTTTCAAAGGCTTTGGTCTGCAAAGAAATACGTCCCATTTGCAAATTTCTAACTTTTAGGGACATAAAGAGAAGATAGCTCTCGGGAAGAAGACAAGACTTGAGATCAGGAGCGAGATCATAGCCGTTAGCACAAGCACAGCTGTACTGGTGTTGAGAGCGAGGCAAGCAGAGGTGCGAACAGTTGCCGTAGTTGACGGAACACGCATTCGTTCCAGGGGTCACTTTAAAACTGCTAGCCTTGATGCCCATCAGGTCGGGAATGTTTTCCCCAATCATCTGCTTACTGCCACCGGTGAGCTTGTGTGCTCTAACCACTGTGCGATCCTGCCAGTCGGTCCAGTAAAGCCACTCACCGAGCAGTGAAAAGCCGAACATGTGAGAAAGACCAGAAGAAACTTCCAACTTCACTCTGGCAGAGCCATCGAAATTAGCCATTTCCACACGATCCAACTTGGCATCACACCAGTAGATCTTAGACAATTCGTAGTCAATGGCTAAACCGTTAGGCCAGACAATATCAGTGTTGATGATCACTGTTCGCTCAGTAGCATCCATCAAGGCACGTTCTATTCTGCCTTTGTCGCCCCAATCAGACCAAAACAAGAGGCCTTGAGCGGGATGCACTGCAATGGCCCGTATTTTGTCCAAGTTATCTTTAATAAGAATCTTGGACCAGCTACCATCCAATCGAGCCACTCGAATCGTTTTCGACGCCGAATCAGTCCAGTAGAAGTTGCGAGAGATCCAGTCAATGGACATGCCGTCAACATAGTTGATTCCGGTTGAAATAATCGTTTCAATTTGCGAGCCATTCATGAAAGCACGATTCATAGTGCGCTTCTCGTCATCCGGCCAGTAAACTTTTCCTTCGACCGGATCGTAGTCGAGGGTGATTGCATTTTTGATTGTCTCCTTTGGCATGGGAATCGGAATATAGAGAAAGTCGTCTGTGTCTAGTGAAAGCCATTCAATCACAGTGCGACGTGCTACGAGTAGAAAATTTTTGCCTTCAGACGGACACGTCTTGCCATCTTCCATGAGCGAAAGACCGAAGGGACAAGAGCACGAGTAGTATGGTGGCTCGCTCGAAAGTAGACAGAGATGCGAACAGCCAGCGGTAGGTTGTTTGCACGGGTTCGCCGACAATGGTTGACGCGACCCGTCAAAGCTAATTAAACCGAACGGGTAGTCGTAGGAATGCATTGTCACATAGGTTACTAAATTGATTGTTTGGAGGTCGTAGAAGAAAATGCCGGGCATAGATTTTGGACTCTCCACATTCCTAGAAGTCCATGAAATGAGTCTTCCGTGGAGAGTAAGACCAAAGAGAACCGAGATGTTAGCGTGTTGCAGTATCACTTTCCGATTGCCACCATCAAAGTCCACCGAGTAGATCATTTGGCTCAAGGTGTCTGCCCAAAAGAGTCGCTTGGTATTGTAGTCCACTGCCAAACTAGTTGGAATGCAGAGAGGCAATGATACATCTTTTCCATTGTTCTCATCTTTTGGATTGCGACAACTGACGATAACCTTACGCGTGGTTCGATTTCCATTCATCGAAACTCGTTCTATCTTGTATTCACTGACATCCGACCAGAACATTATCCTATGGAAAGCAAAAAACCGCAGGTATAATGAGATGAGCTATCAACAAAAACGGTTTTACCCTTCATTCGGTACTAAGACAATTGCACGTGGCTGGTCAATTTCGTCATTGATGAGAACCTTGCGATTGCTTCCGTCATAATCGCACACCTCGATGCGACTCGTCTCGGAGTCAACCCAGTAAAGCTTCTTGTTGATCCAATCACACGCAATTTCGTCTGGTGATACATCAGTGACTAAAGTAAAAATATGATTTTGGCTCAGGCGAGTGCCTTTGATGGCTTCTAAACCCATGTCAGCCCAAAAAATAAGTTTATCTTCGAAATCAAAGTTCAATGCGTGGACATCTTCCAACCCACTCACAATGACAGAGGAATTAAAATGTCCCATTTGAAACTGACTCTCATTGATCAAGCAGATATTTTTTCTATTGGCAAAAATGAGCTCCGCATCAGAGATCGGTGACAATAATAACACTAAATAAAAAAATATTACTCTCTGTTAAAAATATACGAATATCAATTACCAGTGAAGCATATAAAGTATACTTGATGAAAATAAGGAAAGACATGCCGGCGTGATGACAAGTAGTGTCGTCGCCGCCTGCTACCTTGCCTTTGGCAAGACCACCCTTTTCTGGTGCACTCCATCGGGGTAGTGTGGTGAAAAGCTCGATGATCAAGTCTATGAAGTCCCCGTGATCACTTGTATGCTTCCAGTGACCACTGGTGACATTGTAGTGCGCCCAATACTTTAGGCTGGATTAAGTTTCATTAGATGACGACTGGCAAATGTTTCCAACCATATGCCATGGGACAGAGATCAAGCGATGGATGAAATGAAGTGAGTGTGCCGACAGAGTGTCTAAGGCGAATCGAGCGAAATCAACGCAACAGGGAGCAGAGATCACATTCAACAATAAATTATGTCAAGAAGAAGCACAAGACAGCGAGCGCCAGTGGGGAGAGGCTCGCTTCAAGACATGTGGAGCCTGCAGCCCGCCAACACTGCATTGAGATGGCTTCAGTGAGCCGCTTCACACAGCTCAATGCTTTGAGCGAGTAGCCAGAGTGCGAGCAAGTCGGTGATCGGTCTAATCGGTGCCACAGACTGCACACTCTACAACACTGCCACTCGCCACTGCCCGATTCTGTCGAGAAGCGACCTCTTGGCTCGGCCTCACTCATTACAGTGAGTCATCACCCACTGAAGCACTAGCCTGTTGATTGATGAGACCAGCTCGTGAGCACAGCAGTCACCACGCGCCAGCCTTGTTAGCCTATAGTGCTCCGAGCTACCAATTGACCACTGCACTTCAGCCCTAGACTAGCCCTACACTAGAACTTTCCCGTAAATTACCCTAGTTAGAACGTATAAGGAATGGTCCATGAATCATGTGACTTGCCGAGAGGGGGTGGATTAAAAACCTGATAATGTCCTGCAATGTTACCTGAACAGTGTTTTTTGGCGACAAAAAAACATCACATAGAAGGGGGTAATGAAAATTTCATTTTTGAGTCACATGAATTATAAACAACAAATCCCTAGCTTATACATAAGTGAAAACACCTTATAACTTAATTTTACCGTATGAATTGACAAGATATTAGAGTAGAGTATCAAGAGTAGATAAAAAGTTCCAGATAAAGTCATACAAATTCGGCAATAGTCAAGGTTAACACAGTTTGGAAATCTTAATACCAAAGACCGAGTATGTGATTTACTGGTTCGTTAAGGTTATACCGGTGATGCTTTTTCAGTGATTTACTATATGTAACTCAATGATTCATTCCTGCCTCTAGAATACATGTATTTTTCACACTTCACACTCACAGCTCAAGTGTTGGGCTACCAATCAGTAGCGAGACGCGTTTAGTTAAGTAAACAAAACTACAGTGCCGATTCAACTTGTCAAACAAATCTAAATGAAAAGTGAAGCACGGTGAAACAATCACAATGCTTAATTATTTTAAATTAAAGCACCGTGAATCATACACTATGTTCAATTTTTCAAATAGTAATTTATGAAGCATAATGAAACAAGAAAAAGCTGAAATGCCACTGTATCCCGTCCCGGAAAATGCCAATTTTTGTCGGACTATTTTGTCTTGCTCGACGCTAGATGTCGCGCATAATACCACCAGTTGCAGAGCTGTTAACGGGAGTCTAGGTGAAAATTTTCAATTGTTAACTTGTATAGACTATCCTCCGTCTAACGGTCAACTAGATAATCTAATTTTCACAGTGCTTTAGAACAGTTTTCACCGGTACCTCCAAAATCAGCTCTAACCAGTTGCTTTTCGCAACATCTTTTTTAAAACCCTAGGCCCCTTCAACACACATTCCCACACACCTCATGCCTAGGGGTTTTGCCTTGCCTCCCAGAGCACTTTGCCCTGGTCAAGGATGGCTGAAACCATCGTTAGATACACAAAGTTAGTGCTATATTTTAAGATTTTTGCAACATATTACAGCAACTATTCCTAGGAAAAATAAATGACTAGGAAATGAGAGTAATTCTACAAAGAATTGAACATGAACATGGAAATAAAATATGTGAGTAATAACATTAAAATCCCCTCCCAAAAAAATAGTCTACAAACTAAAGTGTTGCTCCAAGTTTTTTCATCGAATTTACCCGGAAAAGTGAAGCAAAAGAAGTAGACAGTGTTCGATTTATGCATTATGAAAGCTACAATGCAATGGCTTGGTGAAAAATGAAACGAGTAAAACTTGAAGCACCACTGTATAGTTTGAGTGTGGTGACATCAATCTTGGCTAATCTTTTTGTTTCGAATTACTTATTTTTATATCCGACAAGAGTATTACCAACAAGATGAAACACAATTTAAAGGTATCAAGATTGTAAAGTAAGGTCAAGGCTAAAAATTACAAGAGGATTGAACTCAACCTTAGAATTCCCCAATGATAAACACTTTATTTTTTATTTTCATCTCGGAAATCTCTAGATGGCGGCTTGAGATGGAAAACAACTAGCACAGCATGAGATGTTGATTTATAGAGAAAAAATAGATTCAGTATATTTAAAACTTTTCCATGCTTAAATTCAAGAACTGCGTGTTTCGTAGCTACTGTAGGGCTTCGAGTTTTACTCACTTCACTTTTTACAATATCATTGTAAGCTGTGTAGCTTTCACAATTCATTCGAACATTGACTATCTCTCACTTTGCTTCTTTTATTTCCCATGTAAATTGGTTGAGTAAAACATGAAACAGCAGTATATTATTGTTCTAGTCTCCATCTCAATATAGGATGCAATCTCACTAAAAGTGCTTGTGATGAGAGAGAATAATAAATAGAGAATCCTTAATTCTAAAGAATTGTGGGAGATAGAACTTAACAAAGATGAGAGAGGTAAAAAGAGGGATCGAATGAGAGAGAGAGAGAGAGAGAGAGAAAGAATACAAGAGAGAAAAGATAGAGAAAAAAGAGGGATAGAGAGATGAGTGTGGAGATGAAGAGATGTAGCGGTGGAGATGAGTGTGGCGTGTGAAGTTGAACTGGTAAGGAGCGGCTGTCAAACAGAGCTTAGGAATTGCAATTGCTTATGAAAAAGGTGTGGTTTATCTATTGTAACCAAGTACACTTTGGTTTAATAGGCCACACCTTTTAAACACTTGTCACAATTCATTTCAAGGCAGAGCGGTACAACTAAGCATAGGCGTCGTTATCTGATAGAAAAAAGTGTGGCTTATCTAACACTAGTTTGTATTGATGTGAAGGCTTTTCTTTTTCTCTCATACTCTCATTCTTTACTTCTCTCTCACTCTCAACATAGACCATAGATAAACCTGCCTCTTTTCAATAGATATCGATCTCTAGCTAAATACACGAGCGCGCACAGAGCAGATGTGGAGTTAGCTCGAGTGCTGAGTGCAGTGCTGCTCGAGCACACTACCAGTGGAGCGTGGGCCAACATCTGGCCGGTCCCAGTCCGGTATCGCTCGGTGTCATCCCACACTTCCTCCTTCTCTCTCCATCACTCCAAACCTGTGTGAAGCTACCCTTATTCACTTCACTTCAATTCACGATTCCTACTCTGGTCTCATCACTCTACTCTATGTGTTTGTGTTTTTTTTGTTATGTTATTTTATTAAAGTATATTAAAATTTCCACCTGATGATTCAGTCTTCTTTTTTTTAATATCGCATTCATCAACTCGTGCCTCATTGTCTTTTATTTGGTGATGATGTTTTTTTATTTTAAATGAAAATTTAATCCAGCATTTCTTGGGCATCTATCAACTGGTGTGAGGTTAGTGGTGGGGAAACACAACAAAATTGTCATCAAAGTTTGACATTTAAAGTTAAAACTTTTTAATCAAGTGATAACTGGATGCAATAAATTATCAAGCTTACTTATATATTTTTGAAAATGTTTATTGGAAAAGTGTAGTAGATTGGTGACATTTGTATATATTATTACCAAATTGTATGTGGCTATCTTCGAGGCCATCTTTTTAAGCAGTGGCTCAACCGACTAGTCCTATCCAACTTGTTCTTCCACCTTATCCACATTGATCTGTGATACTGGCAGCTTGACTCGTTCTTGGTGACTGGTCACTCTCACCAAAGCTTTCTTGAGTTTTCACTAGCAATGTCATTGACTGGTTATCACTTGGATTTTTCAGTCATTTTGCTTGGCTTGTCGGGTTTTGATATTAGGTTGCGAATTTAGTTAATGAAAGTTAGTACTTTCTATACATTTAATTTCAAATTTAAAATCAAATTAACTTGACAATTTAGCTCTCAAATTTAACATGAAAATAATCGTTTATATGTCAAATTCTGCCAAACATTTTGAGATTTAGAAAGTTGTTTTCGACATATTTTTCCTAGCATTTCAGTGCTTGTACATTGGTACGGTTGATCTCTTTGAGCAGCATATCCTTTCGGACCATTTCCGTTGTTGATAGGAATCGATCATGGCATTTTACTTGTGCACCACGAGTAATACCAACATGTTGACAAGACACTAGTCGTGAGCAATATATTTTTATAAATATATATAAAACCAAGATCTATTATTTGATGAAACTAATTGTAATTGTTGTAATGGTTTCAAACTGAGTTATTTAAGTAAGGTAGTTAGGGTTTAGGACATGTTTTATAACTGATCGCTAATTGTTGAGATGAAACACCACGTGGGGTAGCTTCTTGACGAGTGAATCACTGTGGCACCTCCGGAAACATTTTTGTGGGTGAACATGAGTGTTCAGGTATGATCAGTGCCAATTGGCGATGAATCGATGATGGGGGCACCACCACTGTGAGTGATAGTAATGACCAGCACGATGATGATAGCTACCCGGGCGGGCAATCGTTCTCAGTGATGACCTTAAGGCAAAAGTGTCAGAGTCTATTTGTGGATTGATGTGCGGCCAGACATGTCTCTGTGTCGCGTCGCTCGGCATTTGACCCTTCGCATCGGCGGCATTCCTCATTGACTCTCACCTCTACCACTCTCGGTGGCCCTACAGTGACATTCACCTCTACCAAGCCTCGCTTCCACAGATTGGTGTCAGCTTTATTTCAACCATTTTTTACTTTATATATTAATAAAATAGAAAAATGAGAGGTCCCACTTTCTTTCACATCATTGCCGTGCAATGCTTGAAACTTTCTTATGGAACATGATACGATTAAGTTCTACATTTCAGACCATAGGAGTGTAATCTTTATGTGAACTTTTTACTCGAAACTTGTTCTCGATATTTTTCATTTATTTTTTTGTTATTAACTACAACTAGATTTTATCGCCAGTTTTGATTTATTAAAGCTTATCACAAGAAGTAAGAATAAAAATAGAATGAATTATTGAAGAATTTAAAAAGTACTCCGGTTTGATTTTTAAAAATAGAGACTTCTATTTTTCAGACTTATACTTTTTTGGTAGAGTTTATGAAAATGTGTATTATTCATCGTCATTTTTGACATTTGATTCGTGGTTTCACGAGGTTTAAATAAAGACTTGAAGACATGTCATTGAATTGTATGATTAAAAAGTGTCATTGAAAGTTCCGGAAATGTGTCAATGTGTTAGTAGTGTGGATTCTAGTGGGGTGGAGTGTTAATGCAAGGTGAGCAGTAGTGGGGTGGAGTGGTGTGTGGTATCGTTAGGCACAGTTGAGCAACTATTTGGCTCTCTCTCTCTCTCTCTCTCTCTCTCTCTCTCTCTCTCATAGTGTCGTCTTGTCCCCTTGGCTCGGTCCAGCCAGGCATCGCACAAATTGGCTACTTGGCAAGCACAGTCTAACTGGCTCGCACCGGCAGTGGAAACGCATGGTTGCTTTAATGGCTTTGACCTTGTTCGAGTGGCGCCCGATTGTGCCACTATGAATTATGTCATCTATTGGTCTCAATTGCCCATTCTCTCCCTCTCGCCCCACTCGTGCTACTGTGTTTCACTGGTACCCGCATTGCCATTTGGGTGCTATTCGATCAACTCAGTGGCACATTGGCCTTTCTCTCTTTCTTTCTCGCTTCTTTACTCCCTTCATCACTGTATTTTTTCTGCATTTACATTGCAACACTGGCCATCAGTTTCAATTTCATACTGTGCTATCTCTTTCTATCGCTTAGTGTAAAGAGCCCACTTTGGAGTTCTATTTTGTCAGTGGCGGCTATCTATCTCCGGTCGGCAAGGCACTTTGGTCTTACACATTTGTTGCTCGATCTCCAAACAGAGCCGATTTGGCTGTGCAAATATAACAGAACGCGATAGTCTAGTTGACCATGCCCAACTGGATAAATATTGGCTCCACAAACGGATCACTATGGCAGACCCTCTCACTGTGACCTACTCGAAGTCAGTTATATTTACATTTGGTTTTGCCTCTATCCGACTCTTGATCTCTCACAGCAACATGACCAAATTATGATCATCAGTCAGGTCTAGGAAGGCAGAAAGTCAACGCGAGCCAATAGTAATTATAACGCTTTTCGTTTGAATTAGACTTCAATTTAACTTTAAAATAAATATAATAATAGTCTGCATTTTTGTTCCAGGTGACACTGATTTGTGTTACTAGTCTTGAAAGTTTCCAAACAAAAATGCTGGTTTAATCATTCAATTTATTTATTTTTTACAAGAGGCAGACCGCGTTTTGGCGCCGGCTCTTGTAAAAATGTATTTAAACTAAATTAAAGTTATAATTCTAGTTATAACAGAATTTATATACTCGAATTCTTTGTGAGAGACTTGTTTTCAGGGCATGAAAGTGGAAACCAGTTGTAGTCAGTTACTCAGATGTGATCTCAATTCAAGTGCCTCAATGCGATTAGCATAGAAGCAATTCATTGTGGCTTGTTGCAAGTTGCATTTTGATGCAAATCGAAGGCAACTGGATCTGGTCAAAGTAACAAACGGGCTGGCAAGCAGTAGTGGCACCCATCAGTGATGCTCGCTTGGCTTCGTCACGGTGACACTCGCGCGACACTCAACACCGTCGCTTCGCCACAATGCCACCTCATTCACCGCACATCTCCCTGCTTGTTGTTTGTTTTATCACTTTGCTAGCATCTCTGTGTATCACAAATGTCACTCGATTAAGAATCTTAATAATCACACTGAGTGCTTGCTATTTTGAGGCGAACTGCCAGAACTGCGAGCCAGACGGATTGAAAAAGAAACCCAGATCAAATGGTTGGTGTCGGGCACTCTAATAATAGCCCAAGAGTACCATGTGACATGGTGGGTGTGCGAGTGGGTGGGGTGGTGGCGGTGCTTCTGTGCCACTGGTGATTGATCGGGACACAGTGGAGCACCGCTCTTTCTATCTCCCCATCCTCTCATTTTTCCCTTGTGGTGACATTGCTACAAGTTCAAGGCTGTTAAGTTGGAAGCGCGGCGCTATCTATAGCGCATCTATGCATAGAATGGCACGTAAACCTATCTAAAGATAGATGAGTAGTTGCATAGCACTGTTTCGAGATGAGACCTTTCTTCCGCGTAGAAAAATCATGATCTGGGTGCTGCTCGGCATTACGACACGTGCCTGGAGATCCGAGCGAAGTGAGTTGGAAGTAATGTTGTCTACGCTGACTAATCGCTGCTCAAGTTAGTAGTGTTGTGTGCAAACACTGGCTCGAGTCGAATCATTGTAGGGAGCACTGTGTCAGTGTGACACTGTCTCATCATCAATCGCTTTAATGCATGCGCGCAGATTGTGTTGGTTCTGTGTCCTCAGACTTTGATCTCCAACAGTGCTCGTCATAGTGTCGCAGTGAAATGAATGTTTACATTTGTGTCAAGCAGCCCGAATGGTCAAGGGTAGCTTGCCGCCACTGTACTACATACTTGGGGCGATTCCCAGCCCACCATCCGTCTGCCCTTGCTCATTCGGATTAGTGCCACATGATGATGCCAGACATAAATTAAGAACACCTCCAATCGAATGTCTACTAGTGTTGCTCAAATGCTGGTTTTGTTGTTACTGCTCGATTGTGGTCGGTGCGGTGGACGTAGTGGTGTCGCTCATCACTACCTCAAGGTCTCTTTAGATGTGCAAGTACACTGTTTGTCTGGCACAGTTTTGCACTTGATCGCCTCGAGGTGACATCTTTACGAGCCATGAGCGTACCACTCATCAACTCGCCTCTATGGTGAGCCATTGGATTTCATTTGCTCTTTGAACTATTGAAACCACTAGCTTGTCGCGAATCGCCATGATTAGACTTACCAATGAACAGGTTTCGCTGTAACTCACAGGCTACAAACAATTATTTATTCGTCAAATTCTTTCCAATGCTTCTATTGAATTGGCAAACATTTAGCGTTTTTCTTTAGAGGAGTTGACAAAGGGCCTCAACCGTCCATTCTGGTTGTCAATTAATTGAAGATTTATGTCGTCTTTAATGTTACTTCTTTTTAGTTAGAGTAACATGTTTAATTTTTATATATCTGAGTGATCTGGAGGCATTTTTATTTTACGGTATATTTGCGTTTGTAATGTAAAATTTATGAATGTGTGGTTGAGAAAGGGTTAGATGGTGACAAAGCAATAGTGTTTACCACTCTAGATCTTTATCTTTAATTACGTGATTTATTGTAGTTATCGTTTCATGTATGCCACTCTGACGGCATTGAGATACAAGAGCACTTTTTGTCTTTCATTTTCACTTCTCAAGCCGTAGAGTTTTTGATTACGCAGCACTTCTTTCGTTATATTGACTTGATACAACTCATATCATGTTTTGTCTTGGTTAATTTTGCACTTGCAATCAGTATGGTTGCGTTATAGCCAGATGTGCTTTGTGCTTTCTCACAGTGATCCAACACACATAAATGGGGAAGAGGAACAAGATGGCTACAGGTGGGTGGTCAATGCCCGCTCAATTCTCATCCATGAGAAACCATCGAGACGCTAGATTAGTGCCTTGTCACAGTCATATTTCATTTCGCAACTTTTTCTGTCAAGACACTAGACATTTCACCTCAAAGCTATGATTTTCATCATTTTGAATAACTCCTGTCATTCAATTTTGATAGATGTGACTTATTAAACACTAGAGTTAGTGTTTAATTGTAGCATTAACAATAACAATAAGTTTGGTTTATTTTATAAATACTTGTTGCTTTTTTACTCTGAAAGGTTTATAGCTCTTGAGTGTGGCATGCATTTAGGTAGTCACTAATTAGTCTTCATAGCAGAATGCACAGATAAATAGAATGGTTGCAGAATTTGATTTGAATTTGAACAGACGCGCATTTGATTGTTTGCAAGGTATCCGATCGCTATCTTAATTGGTATTTTTACTCGAGCTCGATTGTTACCCTTTATCATCGCGTGTCCCTTCACATCACTTTGTATTGCGAAATGTATCGTTAGGTAAAGTAAACGGGTTGGCACGCTCACACTTATGTCTAGTTTTATTTATTTGATTAAGTCCAGTGGATAGCAAACCGAGCATTGAATCGATGATTGATGATACTGGCTCAACGACTTTTGGTCTGAGTTCATTCTTGATTGGGAATCGGATGATGAGATGATCGAGTTAACGCTCACAATCCGTTGGGACGCAGTTCGATTGGCCACCTTGTCTCGCACAATTAATCATATGGTGGCGCGGAACACAATGCACCCAGGTGACACTCGCTCCACAACTCTTTTGGAGATCGTGTCAACGAACTGACCACTGGCCGTGGCATTCGCTATAAAAGTTGCATCTATGCTTAATCACTTATTCACATTCAATTTATACACCATTTCTCTCACTATTTAATTGGCTTTGGTGAGACGCGATTTACTTTGATCCTTTGACTTCGGCTTCATTCTCAAACTTTATATTGTGCATATAAACAATTTTTGTCTTTGCTTCTTATCGTCCATTTTCATTTTTTACCATATATTTTTTTGTTGTGTCATTAACAAATACTTCTTCAATCACACATCTACTATAATATAATTTTATAATTTTTTTCTGTGTGAGGTTTAAAAGTGATTTATGTCTGTACATTACGAGTTCGAGTTTTTTTTGTTTATAATCAGAAAAAGTATTTTCGAAACTTATAAATAGGTTGCATCTAAAGTTTAAAGGTTGCACCAAACATGTATACAAACCCTTGTATATAGGTTTCATTAAAATTATGGAAGCACAAGTACCCGATTATTTTCAATTTTCATTATTAATATGCACTATTATTAAACTTTTGTTTATATATCTGGTATCATTCTCGTGTTTAATTTAATATGAAATGCTATTTAAAGTGGTTATATGTTTGAAATAATTCAAGAACACATCAAGCATGGTGTGTGTGCATGTATTTTGCTCTGGATGAAATTAAAATTGGATTAATAGCGTGATTCAAAGTGTTTGCTCATCTCGAACCCGGTGGCATCGAAGGCTAACCCGCGATGGGCTGCATTGTGAGAGGTGGATGCGGCAAGCGGCTTGGTTGCTTTCAAATCCTCTCCACACCAGAGATCAATTAATCAAGTGGCAGTGAAGATCGATAGTGCGTGCTCGCCTCTTGCCGACGCCGCGTGATTGAGGCCAGACATGACCCGGTACTATCGCACTATGCTCGCCATACTCTACTTCCAAATTGCCTTTTCCTTCTCGATCTATTGATAGTGCCTTTGGTGGAGCACTTGTAGTGGTCTGTGATCTTGAAAGTGAAGATTGACCTTCAATCATTGATGCATTCGGAAGCACATTCGTCGCTCTCTCTCTCTCTCTCTCTCTCTCGATTTTTTTGTAAAAATTTACTAGCTGCAAACTCTGCCTCTAGAGGGCAGTATTGCATTATACAAATCGAATTTGTTTCCATTCGTTTTTCTCGGCTAGTCTATAAGGGCAACTCCCTTTGTTGAGATTTTCACCTTAAAATGCTTTGGTTAGTTAGTTTTATCCTTTCTTTCCTGATTTGCATCGATTCCGTTTATTTGGAACAACATGAAAACCAAGATAAGGACAACTCGGAGGCCAAGATCGATATGAGCCAGGTTTTCTTGGCTATCGTAGTGGTAGTGATTGTACTGGTCAGTTTGGTGATGTTGGCTTCCTGTACCCGAGCCCTTTTCCTCGCCTTTTACGAGAATTTCTTCGAGATGCCAAGCCATCCGCCACGACTTGCATCGGCTTCGTCGCGCTCCGAGCTGGTCGGTAGTACCGAGTCGGTCAAGTCGAACGAGAAGAAAGAGTAGAACGGGACACAACCATCAAGCCAATAAGATAATGAGTAATCAGTAAAAGCTGAGTGAATGAATCACACAAACACACCCGGTGAGGTGAGCACAATAGCGGTACTCGATTCGTCACCCTCTCCTCGCCATTCACTCTCGCATTGCCTTAGCACGCAAGATGCCATCCGAGTGTAATCGCCTTTGTGACGCTCCTGGTTGTGTTGCCACCTTGCGATCATCACAGCCAATAGTCTTTTTATTTACTTTGGGTATTTCATTGACAGCAAGTTTCGTGACTGGCTAATTTTACAGTTTCAGACCTTCCAAACTAATCACAATTTGAGTTTCAAAACTATATTTGCAATTTTAGGTTTATTTGGAATCGATTTTTTTGTTTTTTTTTAAATCTCAGCATATTGCGATGTTTTTGGTTGCATTGCGCACAAGTAGACTTCACGAGAAACAGTGATTAGTGAATGTGGTGTGGCAGTGGTGACAGGACAGAGAATGTCGGTGATGGCATGTTGGCGCCCTGCAGTGTTGGTCGGGTCACGCCATCTGTGAAGCATCGTGGTACTGCCAATCCGTTCGGACAGAGTGGGGGCGAACCCAACACTTGCGGTACAGTGCAATCGATTCGGTATTAATTGAATTGCTGCACTCCTTGTTTACAGTCATCTCTCAACTCAGAGAGGAGACATATTAAGGAAAAGTTTGAATTTTGGAAATTTCGATCAATGTTTATTGATTTTATCGAATTATAATATTTATTAAAAAAAGTATTTTACCAAAATTGAGCTAACATTTTCTAGCAACTTACATAAATTTTTTGTGGTAGCGGTATTCGAAATATTCTTCACAAACTACAGGCAACCCACAAAAAAACAGCCAAAAATATTCACTACTTTCGGAAGTTCAAAGTGATCTTTTCTTGAGGTGTGATCAGAGGTAAAGCTTGGGTCTAGTGATTTACAATAGAGGTCTTTTTTTGGCGGTCTCGTTGTTGTCTGTTGCTTGTATTAAATATTTTTAAAACAATTCTCTCCCTTTTTCAGAAGTACTGAAAATGTATTGACTTCTCTGTCTTTTCTGTTCTTTGATCCTAATAATGTATTCGCTTTATATAGATTTTTAAAATTAAAATCTTGTAAAATCCATATATATTATTTAATTTGCTTGTCTTTTGGGTGATGCGAGAACTGGCTGTAGTGGCTTGTTTGGAACACTAGTGTTGGGCTATAGTGCGACGTGTTGCGCGGTGGGTGAGGAAGTGGTAGGAGAAGCACTGGTGCGCGCCTTGAGTGCTCGGTGGCAGCGGTGGCGCGCGGCAACTCTGCTCAGTGTAAACATGCGTGCTCGCACCCGCTCTGCCCACCACGTCGTCTCGGCATCTTCACCCCACACAGAAGGAGAGAGAGAGAGAGAGACACAGAGACAGACACCACCGTGGATCGTCTGTTCCTCCCATACCGAGTGGGTCACTCCTGGCACCCTCATCACCTTCATCCATCGATTCACTTCATTGCATCACCCACTTGTTTGATTCCACTTTGATATCGTTTCTTCACTATTGTGATACACATATGATCGTATATATGCCTTTTTTGAATCAAATTAAATCCCTTGCCAATCTGTGATTATATTATTACTATTATTATTATATATTAATTTTTTTAAATAATCACTAAACATATCGCATATAAATCTTGCTTATCGATTCTATATTAGAAATATTCCAAAATGAAATATCTATATTTCAAACACTGGTAACATTGCATGGAATGCGTAGCTCACTGTATTCTTACTAATGTGATAAAAAACTAATGATTGTATTTTTTTTGTATTTACAGATGCAAGAATCGCTTTGTAGCACCACCAAACTTGTGAATTATATATTTGTTTGGAAGAAGTTTTCTTCTGATTTACCCAAGCCACTTTGGTGCAATGGCAAGATGATTGATTGAGTTGTGATCAAGGAATACCGAGAAGAATGGGTGATAAGGAGCGCCACGTACTTCAAGTGCACGTCGGTTCTTACAGCCGACTGTACGAAGCACTGTCAATCGAAGCGGAGAAGACTACCTCCGCGCGTGAAATTGTCGAGTGCATTTGCGAGAAGCTTTGCCTCAACGAGAATGCCGATTTCTACGAGTTAGCAGAGGTGATGGGCAACCAGGGTGGCCAGGACTGCAAGGAACGTCGCATCGGCCCCCTCGAATGTCCCATAGCTCTCAAACTGCTATGGCCAAAGAAGAGTCAGGATAAGTCTGTTGGCGGGCAAACCGATTACAAGTTTTGCTTACGCCGCAAACTCATGGGCAATCTTTGGTCACTCTCCATATCGGACTCGAACGATACTCAACTGATCCGTGATTATTTTCTTCGATTTCTCTATCAACCTCGCAACAGCGAGTACCCCGACTTGTGCCAATTGCCAGACCTGACAGAACAGACCCTCTTGGATAATCTCAAAGTGAGTCATACGTGAAATAAGGGCAACAAGGCTCAAGTGTACCACAACCAACACAAACAGTTTTGACCAAACAATTGCAATATTTATCACAAACCACCGCTATTGTTTGTGCTTGAAGCTGATTAATGAATTACACCCGTGCAATGCTTTCTCTCTCGCTCTCTCATGCTTCCGTGAAGTTTATTTTAGCTTTCCGTTTTATATCTTTTTTTGTTGATATAACTCGAGAGAGAGAACATACGTGTTGTCACATAATGTCAGTGCTTTACCAGATATGTGATGCTCTGTTATCAGCAATTTGAATCCAATTCTCTTTCTTCTCTTTCTCTTTCTCTCTTTGCTAGAGTGACATCCAGATGCTTAACATTTAAAAACGTATTATTATTATAGATATATATCTATTGTTAAAAGCAGTAAGATTATGGATTCATTGTACATATGGAATAGTTTTATAGAATTCATCACTACCGTTATATCAACTATGTGGTTTTTTATATTTATTCTACTTATCTTTATCATTGTATTGGTTGTAAGCACTTGAAAAATGCATTATTTTTTAAATGTAGACATTTCTTTCATGTTTCTGGTGTATGCTTTGTTATAGGCTCGTTTCGAGAAAGGTCACATCTACACCTACGTGGGTTCGATCTTGATTGCTGTCAACCCTTTCAACTTTTACCCCATTTACAATCCGAAATATGTGCAACTGTACCAAAACCGACGGTTGGGCGATCTTCCACCTCACATTTTTGCCATCGCTGACGCTGCATACCAGGTAGGAACATTGCATTTATCAATTAATATTACATTTTATATCACAAAAATATATATGTACATTGACCCTAACATATCGTTAGTTTATTGTTAAGATTTATTATTGGACTTGGTGAGATAAAATATTTTTAGTTTTATATTAACACTATAATCATAACATTATTTTGCGTACGAAGGTATTTTTCTGCATAAAAATGCTTAATCTGCAAAATACTTCTAAATATAACAATTTATTTTCAATTTTGTTAGGGTTCGGTAATATTAGAATCAACTATTTGAGAAAATTTGTTTAAATTATTGTTGCTTGATAGTTGTTAGAGCAATTTTTTTCTATAAATCAACCCCATTAATATACATTGTAGTACAAAATTGTACTCAATTATTTATGAATATGCAGTTTTGCAAAAAAATGGATTATACAGCTTTAAAAGTTTTACTGTTGATACAACGGAAACAAATTAAGCAGTTAGATGTTAATGCATGTTTCTAATTAGCGACGCTCAATTTATTAGCGAGCTATTAAGCATTGAGTGCGATGTTTCTCATTAAGTTCAAGGCAAAAGCAGGATAGGAGAAAGTGGCCATATTTGTCGCCGTGTGCTACTGTTCTTCACATGGAGCCTAAGAGAAATGATTAGAAGCAATTGTGTCATAGACCATTTCACTGTTTTCCATCTCCCTTGTCTCTTAACCAACAATGACGCGGTCAATGTGATGGAGAAATCTCACTCACATTATTTCAATTGTTACATTACTGCCACTGAGTGGTGGATCGAATTGAATTGGATTGACGATCGCGTAGTGCGGCTTCAATGGTAGCTTGATTTCGACTCGTTTTTGTCAGTGTCAGTGGCTGGTCACTGGCTATTAGCATTTGAGGTGGTGGACTCGATTTCACACCAAACACGCACACTTGAATGGCTATCGACAATTAGTGCTAAGCAACTTCATTCATTAGCCCAAGTGTTACTTGTCGGTGAGTAGATTAATCAAACGTCAAAAGTGTGACTACTCGGGACCACTGGCTCGTCAACTACCGGGCAGATTTTTCAGATTAGATCACGCTGCTACCATTGTTGATTGATTTCTCTCTTTTTCTTTGGTGCGACTCTTATTTCAAGAGCGCGCTGAAAGTGCCACTGACCTTTTCTTCACTCGTCTCTCCAAGGCTCGAGGTGGCGCACCACTCTTCACTTTGGCACTCGATCGCACTTGTTTCGCATCTCTATGCTATATTTCGGTTTATAATTTGTTTTCGGTTTCTAATCAACACTTGTGTTTTGTATTGTTTCTATAGTCGATGCTGCGCAAGCGGACTAACCAGTGCATTGTGATCAGTGGCGAGTCTGGATCGGGCAAGACCGAGTCTACCAATCTTTTGCTACACCATCTGACAGCACTTTCGCAGAAAGGCACTCATGGCTCGGGCGTAGAGCAAACCATTCTCGGCGCCGGTCCTGTTCTCGAGGCTTTTGGAAACGCTAAGACCAAATTCAATAACAACTCATCTCGCTTCGGCAAGTTTATTCAAGTAAATTATAAAGAGAATGGAGCCGTTCATGGAGCTTTGGTGCAGAAGTATCTGCTGGAGAAGTCACGGATAGTGTCGCAAGTAAAGAATGAACGCAACTACCACGTCTTTTACTATCTACTCGATGGGCTTCCCTTTGAGGACAAGGAGGTGAGTCCTATCGAGAAGAAGCTATCTTGTCATTTTTTGTTTGGTTACTTTATTGACAGGCGGGCGGGCTGTATCTGTGTTCATTTATGGCATAATTTTGAATACCAACTAATACATTTGATTGTTTTTGATTTTTGTTGCGTTCAACAGAAACTGCACTTGACCAGGCCGCAAGACTACTTCTACTTAAACCAGTCGAAGTGCTACACATTGGAGGGCGTGGACGAACGACACGAGTTTACTCGTCTCACACAATCAATGGAGATGGTGGGCTTTAGCAAGCAGAAGCAATTTCTTTGCTTTCAGGTCCTCTCTGCCGTGTTGCACTTGGGCAATGTGCAGTTTAGCAAAAAGTCGACATATCACTCGGACGAAACTGTGATGATCAAGAACCCAGAGGTAGTCAACATTATTTCGAAGCTACTTCGAGTGAAAGAGGAGACATTGACACTGGCTCTCACGTGCAAGAAGACCAAGGCGGCCAAGGGCGAGATGCTGGTCATCAACTACAAGTTGCCCGATGCGATCGCTACTCGAGACGCTATGGCCAAATGCCTTTACGGAGCTCTCTTCGACTGGATTGTCATGCAAGTCAACCATGCGTTGCTATCCAAGAAAGACCCGAGAGAGCACAAAGGTGAGCACTACTCGACACTATTGGCGGTGGCATTGGCGCCATCACTTCGCTTGTGATTGATATTGATTTCACCTATCTAATCAATGTTCTCACGGTCCCCAGGAAACTCGATTGGTGTGCTGGACATTTTCGGGTTCGAGGACTTTAATGACCACAATAACTTTGAACAATTTTGCATCAACTACGCTAATGAGAGATTACAGTATTATTTCAATCAACACGTGTTCAAGTACGAACAGGAAGAGTATCAGCGCGAGGGCATCAGTTGGCGAAATATAGATTTCAACGACAACACAGAGTGCTTGAAGCTGATTGAAGACAAGCCAGACGGTCTGCTTTACCTCCTCGACGACCAGTGCAATTTTCCCTGTGGCAACAATGAGACTGTGCTGCAAAAGTTCATCTATCACCACAACGCCAACACTTTGTTTGAGGTTCCTCCGTGTCGTGGCTCGGCTTTCATCATTCGACACTATGCTGGCAAAGTCAAATATCAAATTCGTGATTTTCGCGAAAAGAATCTTGATCTCATGAGGCCGGACATTGTGTCGGTGCTCAAAGTGTCCCAAATGTCTTTTGTTCGTGAATTGGTTTGCTCCGATCCGTTGGCCCTTTTCAGGTGGCAAATATTGAAGGCTTTCTTCAAAGCATATTTTATTTTTTCAAAACTGCGAGAATTGTCCAAGATGAAACGAGGTTAGTGTGTTGATTTGATACCTATTGAGTTTAGATTCACTTTTCGAACTATTCCAATGTTATATTGTTTATTTATATTTATTTAGGACTGACAGACGCCTATCTCATCAAGGAGTTTTCCATCTCGAACCGAAGACGCACTCAACTCAACTCCACCACTGGTTTGCAGCTCAGGTAAGTTTCACTTGTTGAGGTTTGTGGGCTACTTTTTCGGTGCTGGTGATGGTTGCTATATTGCTCTTCTCTTTCGGGACAAGGTTGCCAAGTGCAAATCAGGTTACCAAGAAGTGGTTGGAAAAAAACAACTGCACAGAGATGCCATCATAGGGAGACAATAGCTTGAGACTCATTTGATAAAGTGCTATTGCCGCTTTGCAATGCTTTATATGTACATCCACAAGCCGACAAGGTTGAAGGAACACGTGTGCCAATGTTTGCATGATTACTTCTACTTCAGTCATTGCAATTTTAAAATTTATATGTTTTTAGGCTTTATTTGCATATATTTAAAATTAACTTATTTAAAAACGAATGTTAACACTCATAATTGGTTAATTTCTATCTGGTTGCATGTTTATTCTAACTCGTTGCACGTGTGCTGTGACCACTAATCAGTTACCTTTGTCATGCCTATGCAGTCGGACTCTATCCTCCGACTCGTCTCCTCGCTTGGCGCATCCCACTTCGTTGTCATGTTCGTCAGTGGAAGCAGACTTGGTGGAGTCAGTGGGCCCGAGCAAAAGCTCTGGTTCGCGAGTCACCAAGGCACTTCTCTCGCCACAGGCACTGTTCGGTGGAATCTCGGGTGATGCGATGGTGACTCGTGGGAGCACATTGCACACACCTCACTGCGTGCATGGCGCCCTCATGCGTACCGCTTCATCTAACTTCTCATGTCCGGTGCACGGCTCGCAAGCTCATCTATGCTCGTCCGAAGCTCGACTTCTATCTCGTGCCAATAAGATTTTAATGTATGTGCTTTCCTCTTTCTCCTCTCACTTCTCTTAACTCTACCGCATTTGCTTGCCCACTTGCTGACCCATGTTCAGCGACACTGATCTGATCGGATCAATTTGAAGCTATTGTTGCCCAAAATCAATTTGTCCGCCTGATGATGGGTGTATTTTGCAAAGCAAACATGGCTGATGGCGCTGTGTGCTTGATTGACAGTACGCGCTTAGTATCGCCAGATGCGGAATTGGCTATCTGGGCGCCCTCACCCAGTGATTGACTTGTTGGCCCTGCACATTTCAATATGCCTCGCGCTGGACTTACTCCTGCGCACATCAGCTATATTTAACCGTGTCATAATCACATTTGATCGGATTACCAACGCATCATTTAGACCCATAAATCTCGCGATTTAGGATTTCTTCCTAACATTATTTGTGCATTTCTATAGTACTTCAATGCTTACTTTGTCAAAATACTTGACCACAACTTTATAAAAATTTTGTTTTTAATAGTAAATGGCAGATCGCTTGCTTGGTATCCTTATTTTATAGCATATATTTAAAAATAATGATGTTGATATTCAGATCTGTTAGATAATATTGAATTTGCAAGCTAGCAATAATAGTAACGTGTGGCTGTAGAGAGTTGATTATTTGCTTTGAATGGCAAGTAGCCGAATTAAGGTTTGATTTGCATGTTATTGTGCAATGTGTTAAATTTTGTACCCGTGCAAACGTATGTAGTAGTAGATCGATTTAGTAGTAGACCGGAGGTGATTTCAAGCTTCACTTTGCATTCGAAATCTCTTAAGCTCTAGTTTGTCTGCATTTAGTGCTTACCTCATGACTCTATTATACATTTCTATTCTTGTTTTTGTTTACCAATTAAGAGATTAACTTTGCTATTAGTTTTATTTTCATGCATAATATTTTAATAATGGATATCAACATTTGACATGTCCCTTATCTTCTAACTTGGCTTTTCCCCTGGGAAAATGTTTGTTCTTCAGGCTTATTGATTTTAAGCATTTTTAGCTCGATTTTGTTTAGGCTTATTTAAACTCGAGTTTGTTTGAAAAGTTTTATTTGCAAACTCAAGTGTCACTGCGAAAGTTTGTTCTATTTTTGTGTAGATTATTGTGGTTGTATTGGGTCTCACCGAGAGCTCTATGGTGAAACTGTGAGAGTGGCACTGCCTACTTTCATCGAGAGTGAAATCGTGTGAACTGTGAGAGTTGATTTCATTACAGTGTCTGCATGTATGTGTGTGAAGTCTTCTCGTGGTACTCCTCGGTAGCTGGACCCTTGCCGCGCGCTACTAACTGTGCTATCTGCCGGCAGCATCGCTTCCTGGTTAGCATCACTCTTCGCCTTAGCAAATCACTTGTCAGGCGGATAGTACTTGTCACTTAAAAGAATTGGATCGCTTTGCCCATGATAGGGATCTGGTTCGACCAACTTGTGGCTTCTCTGTTATATAGACATCACAAGGCAGACACACTGGGAGAGATTAGTGTTTACAAAGACTCGACACTGCCTGATTGGCTGACCACTGATAGCAGTGACGCGCCAATGCAAATGACACACTAAACTAATAATAGTGAGAGAGGAGGAGAGAAGAGACTCAGAAAAGACCGATTGACTCGGTGTTCACTGAGTTGAATCCGTCGACAATAAAATTTTTTTACTGATATTTGTCAGCATTATCATCTAGTATATAGCCACTATATTTTAACTTGTAATACTTGGTGTTATCAAGTGATATATTTTTTGAGATTAATTTTGCAATTAGTATAAATTGACAAGTTAATTAACAAGCATTTTCTACGCTGGTTCGACATCACTTTCACATCATTCACTTGTTTTTGCATTGTTACTCACTTAGTAACAACGTTTTTTACTATGTCTGGTGAAGCTACTCGTACAGATCACACCAGAAATGGATACCGTGCAAGCTTCCGCCACTTTTTACCTTTCAGGTTTGCTCTATCCATTGTTTATGTGACATTTGCAGATGAATATTTTGGTAGTATCATCTTCATACTTGGGCGAGTTTTTATACGACTATCTTAATCTTAATCAAAACACAAATCAAGATAATACTTAAAAACGCGATCTGTGTTTTAAAGTGGTTTATGTAGATTTATAATTCAATAATCTGTCCTTCTTTATAAATGGATCAAGTTGATTTTTCTTAAATAAATTAAAGTGCTCTTCTGATTCATCGTGATTAGATCTGTTTATTCAGCAGAAACTTTTCTGAATTGATTGAATTTAAAATGACTTTAAAATAAATCTGATTTTTTGTTTAGGAACTTTCAAGACTAGTAATACAAATGATTGTATGAGAAAGTTTCTGAACAAAAATGCCGGTTTAGTTTAACTGTTAACGTATTGAACTTTAATAAAAGCTATTGAGTAGATATGTTGATTTTATGAGCAATGATTTAACTTGAGTGTCGATTGGTGTCAATCGTCTGGCGACACTCAATAGATGATTGGTTGCTATTCTTGTCTCAAATTCTGTCTCATTGTGTCGATGGCTTTATTTTCCGCTTCAAAGCACTTTCTTCGCTCGATTGACCGGCACTATTTGGTCATTTAAATTTAAATTTGACCCTTTCTTTCTCTTTCACTGTGCCTTGCTCGGGGGCAAATTGATTGGCGACAGGATGGCACTGCTAGCTGGCTCACTGTGCTCTTCCCTTGATGATGTTTAATCTCGGAGCGATGCTCTCCCCGGTGCGCCACTCGAGTGATCCATCTCACCAACTTCCTCTCTTTATCCGCGCCGCTTGGTGATGATCACTTCTACTTTCGTCTTCATCTGATGGACATAATGTTGTATTGTGTTCGGCTTATTCGCACTCGCATTGTTGGGCGCTTTTCCGCTCTTCTCTAGTGAGTTAAGCTCTTTGATTGGTGCGATATCTTTTTTTATTTATGTATCTTCTTATAAATAACTTTTTGTTTTAGTGGTTATTTTTTATATTGTATTATTTACTATTGTACAGATAATGCAGTTTTTAAGTTTAGATTCAAATTATTAGTATTATTGGTATTAAAAAAATGTTCTAAAAGTGCCAAGTGTAGGATAATTAAAGGCATTTTTATTGTACTCATTTTGTTTATTTTTTATATTGATTTCCGGAAATGTCGTAAATATATATATGATTGAGTTTGAGTGTGATGAAACTCGACTATGTTGTTTTCGAGTTCTCATTGTGGCTATACACTCTAATGGTAAATGTCGATGCACATGATTGTCTCTGACTTCATTTGTGCGGCACGTTGTGTAGTCTCACAATGCCTTAGGCTTGCTACTAATTTGGACTTCTCGATGCCAGTTACCTTAGTTACCTTCACAATGTTGGAGTAAGCCACCGAGCGCGGGGACTGTCTGTGTGGGTCTATGTGCCTAACCGATTATCGAGTTAGTGCTATTTCGGGCAAACTAGGCGAGACTAATTAAAACCGATTAATCTTGCCCATTCACTGTCTCACCTCCATTAGTAAAGACGCAAATCGTTAGAGCACACAAGACAAGATGATCCATATTATTTGCGGTACTCTCACCTTCAACTCTTATCTTGCTCGGTAATGAATTCAGTCCAACATATACAACAATGGCTTGGCTCACCTCAAGCCGCGTTTTGCATGTTTACAATATACCACGGAACCCATGTCAGTCTCGTCATTGTTTTTGAGTGATGCCTTCAGTCAGCACATCTACATAAAGTGCGTGTGTGTATGTGAGAGAGAGCCACTAATTGGCCATGCGGATGCGCTCAGTCTGCATGAATACATCCGCTTTGGAGTATGTTCGTTCCATAAATGCCAAGTCGAAGGACATCACATGTTGGTATCTCTGCGCCAGTACATATCCGTACATAATACGACGACACTAGTAACCATTCCAAATCATTGGCATCATCCCTTGTTAGGATTGTCTCACAGTCACTTGTTGGGGTGACAATCATCACTGACCAGTAGGTAGAAGAATATCTTTTAACAAACATTCTATTTTTTGCATGACATCATCTTTTTATCTATATTGTTTTTTGTTATATTTATCTCATTCGTTTAATATAAATCGTACTTTTTCTTTATTTTTGTGCTGTATTGTTATGAGTCGGTTTTTTACTGAATTTTAGACTTGATTTAACATTGTTGCTATTTACAATTCTTGTTGGCATTGGGAAAAATATGCCGCTATTTTCTATGAAAAAATCTTCAATTTAGAGAACAATCAAAGAATAATGACAGAGTAATTGGAATAGCAAGGAAAATGTTCGGGTAGAGATGATTGAGTTCTCTCACGTTGCTTTCTCACTAGGCTCGCACTTTCTCTTGGCCAAGTGTGGCTGGCGTGGAGTCGGAGGTTGGCTCGCGTCTATAAGCGTCTTAGTGGTAGAGTGATGTAGTCACTGTGTCTCACTGGCGTGCTGTCGAGTGGTGGTTAGCTCTCTCGAGGTGATCACCCGATCCACAACAGCGGGCCATAATTTTCATCATTCTACAAGTGGCTCTTTAGCTCACTATGTACTTTGCTGAGTTGCTCCCCCCTGCATCCTTGTTTTGCTTTCAGCTTACCAAACATGTCTCGTGTCCCAGTGTGTTGCTGTCACAGAGCACCGAGTTGGCTCCTAACAACCAAATTGCTTTGTCTTCTCGCCAGTTACCACTGATATTGACTTCTGATTCTTTGTACTCTCATCGCAGGAAGAAGAAATACTCGCTTTCATATCACTTGCCTCGCAAGCATGCTTTTGAGAAGTCAATACGTAACTTTAAACTGTTGAAGCAATCACTTAGTCCATCGAACAGTGGTGGCTCGTCCACATCAACCATTTCGGGTTCGTCGACTTCACTCAGTGGCAACACATCGAGCGGCAAGCAGATGCAGATTCCACGTGCCACCCGCAAGCAGACACCCACGGTGACCCACCAGTTTCAGCAGTCTCTGCAGCAGTTGATGGACACACTGAGTCACGCTAATCCTTTTTTTGTGAGGTGCATCAAGTCAAACGCGGAGAAGATGCCAAATCATTTCGATGACCGATTGGTGTTGATGCAGTTGCGCTACACGGGTATGCTCGAAACTGTTCGTATCAGGCAGTCGGGCTACTCGGTGCGTCTCACTTTTGACGAGTTTATCCAGCACTATCGAATTCTTCTTCCGGAGGGTTTGCTCTCGTCAAAGATGAACGTCAAAGACTTTCTGATTTGTATGAAACTACAACCGGACATGTACCAGATTGGCAAGACCAAAGTGTTTATGCGCGAGAGTGAGAAAATGGTGCTGGACGAGAGGTTGCACGAAGAAATCCTGCGTCGCATCATCAATCTGCAGCGTTGGGTAAGTTGTTGTAATTTTGTGACCTGATAAGTTGGATTATTTTTAATTGAAAAGAATACTACTTTTCAATTAAAATTACGTGTCAGTTGGCCAAAAGTTAATTCGTCTTAGTTTCAAATTTATTTTCGCGCCAACTCTGTGTGGGCTATCTAATCAGAGCGTCCGTTGTCAGTGATTTATGCTCAACTTAATGATGACTGGGAGTCAACCCGCATGGTAACACACGAGCTTTTTGCGCTGAGGGTTAAGATCCGAAAACTAGGTTAGCGGTAGCATCAGTCAGTGAAGCACTAAGTAACTGCGGATGTGTCGCCGTGGGGATGTTGCCAGCTCGGTTGAATAATTATAATGCTCGAGACGCACCATAGTGCACCAAGCAAGATCGATCGTAGCATAAACTCACTGAGCATTGAGCCAACTTGTGTGCTCTTATTCTAGATTGACTCATTAGTCATGCTAGATAAGGATAAACAGCTTTGATTGCTTTAATTCAACCTCACTCGTCCATTTGCTTTGTTCTAAAGAAGATTATTTGATCTATAAAGGATTTTATATTCAAATGTTTTATTGTACTTTGTATTTATAAATGTTAATAACAAAACAAGAATTAGTGGTTACACTTTGAAACGAAATGGGTGAAGGGATAGCTGTTTACAAATGCAATTCAGTGTGTCAAATTGTAGATGATAAGTGTAAATAAAGGGGGTTGATGGCGCTGGTGTACGACAGTGTCATTTGGTGACACCTCCCATTCACATGCTCTCTTGGGTGAATAAACTCAGAATGGTTGCTTAGACTTTGTATATGTTGTGTTCAGTTTCATAACATTAATGTTAAAAATGGCATAACAGTCATAGTTGAAAGTTAATTAACTTGGGTTGGATTTTGCCAGATTCGCACGTGGATTTCTCGACGACGCTTCAATGAGATGCGAAATGCTACTATTGTGATACAGACCCACTTTAGACGATTCATAGCTCAGAAGCGTTTGTCGCAATTGAAGATGATTGCCCAGTATGAAAACTGGGCAGCTAATGCCATACAGAAACATTGGAGGGCGTACCAAACTCGTAAGTGGTTCACCAATCTTCGTCAATCGGTGGTGCGTTTCCAGGCAGCCTGTCGGGGTCGATTGTTCCGTACCACTAAGATGAAACGAGTAGTAGAGGAGATAGCCAGCGAGCGTAATGAAATGAAGACACAGGCAACTAGGGTGAACAACGTTTCCGTGTCGATTCGAACCACACCTCCTAACTTTGTTAAAGGTATTCTACTCATTTGTTGGTTATCTTAACTTCAACTTGATCTATTTTTGTCATAGAATTGGACTCTACTTTGCCCAATCAAGCAACTTCTACTAGCACTATAAGAAGAGAGACTAGTACGCATGACGATCCGGTACCAACAGAGATGCCTACCAGTCAAGTTAGCCATCAGTTACCTGAACCAAACCTGGTGATTGCGGTCAACCTCAAACCCAGTCGTGATGACCGGCATAGTGAGGATGACGTTTGTGATCTTGACGATGACTTTGAAAATGACGACCAAGTCCGCCTGAATCGTAAGCGCAACATCCCGATTCGAAAGACCTCCTTCAAGAGGAAAGCCAACAAGTCACTCTCCGATGACAAGTTGCTGACTTCAAGTGGGGGAGGCCACGAGCTTTCATCACCCGAGTCATCTTCGGCGACACTAAACACCAGCACTAGCAACCTTGAGACGGCCGGCAGCCATCACCGACAATTGACCAAACTTTCTAGTGACTCGAACGTTCTCTATGTGTCCAATTCTTCGGTTGTCTCTTCCGGTTACAATAGCGAGAGTTCATCGAGCATTCAAAAGCTCCGACTCTACGAGCAATCACCGAGCGTAGCGGAATCGAGTCAGGTGCCATACCACTGCCCTCTGGGTCCTCCCCAAACGCTTTATCCAAGAGCGCAACACAAGCAGTTATTGAGCGACGAGCAACAAGCCACTGTTGGTCCTATCCAGAAAGCTAAGGCTACTCTTCGAAACATCATGGGCAAGTCGTCTACTCAAGAGGTTAACAAGAGATTACTAAAGCAATCTGTTTCCGTGAAATCTGGTTTTGAGTTTGACTCACAAGCCGAGTCTATCTACAATTCTTTAAACAACAAGAGTCTTTCAAACAACGATCTCGGCTCGGATGATATTAATTCTGCTTATTTCAACTTATCTTCTAGTCAGCATGATATTCAGTCACAGTTTGACTATCTTTCACATTTTGCTAATTTTCAAACTAGCCCCAGTAGCCAAGCTATATTACCATCAAGCATGGTGGCTAAGTCAATGTCCTCGCAAGAGGGAAACTTTACGCTTCTTTCTCGGCACTCGGTGAAGGAAGAGAACCGTTTCAAATCTGGCGAGATTTGTGCTATCTGTGAGAACATGATGCTTGCAAGTGGCAGTAGTCAGCCACAAAACCATCTCAAATGCACTGAGTGCAAGCAATTATTCCATAGGAAATGTATTCATCTATCTTCCGACATTCCTTGCGTAAAGGAAGGTTCCAACCTTTCAACCACTTCATCTGCTGTTCTTAGTGGTGAGTGTTTGTTTGTTTACTTAAATCATTCAATCATTTGCATTTTGTAGTACTCAACCCAGCTCGACCACCACGAAGCAAGCAGAAGAAGCCTAGCAAGCATCACGAATATGTGGCCAAAGAGAACCAGGAATCGTCAATTACACTGATCTCGCACACTACCACAGCTGACGAATCGTCTTCTGCGGCAGCCAGCGGTGGCAAATCCAAACAGTCGGTTCGCATCACTCAGTTCACAGACCCTCACGATATTTTGATTACCGATTTGGACGAACTTCAAATAATGGACAAATTTATTTCCAAGAAGATGCGCGAAATGGATGAGGTCAAGAAGAAGACCAAAGAGTCCATGGTTGATGTTGTCTTTAAACGAGCTCTCAAAGAGTTTAAGTCAAATCTCATATCGACATACTCTGTGGGTAATCAAGATGGATACTTCCGATTGACCTATAAAGACTTGATCGATCATTTCGAACAGGTTTGTTTCATAAAAACGTTATATTTTTAAATAATTATATTCTGGTTTTGTATTTTAGATTCTGTTAAATGTTTGCCAGATAGAGAAAACATACAAGTCTTTTCCTGTAATATTGGGTGTAAACGCTTTTCGTGGATACATGGATGAGTTGCGCAAGATGCATCACAACAGAGTAAAAGATGAAAAACCGAATGGAAACAACTCGAAGAAGTCGTACAAGCGGAAAGCTAGCAAGAAAGTTCGCCGAAACAAAAAAGAAGAGGAGGTGTTCACCGCTTACGAACACGAGTTCGTTCTCTCTATGACCAACATTTACACTGTTTGCGAGGTGTGCAATTCGTGGAAAAGGTTCATGGAAAAGATCTGGGTTTGTCGACGCTGCAAGTTAACATGCCACAAGAAGTGCGTTGACAAAATAGTGCACACCTGTCGCGATCACAACAAATCCTCTAGCAAGATGTTGGTCTTTGGCGCGCCACTCATTTCCTTGGTCAGTGAGGAATGTCGAATTCCACTGCTGGTAGAGCAGTTGATCACCAAGATTGAGTTGAAGGGTCTCTACACCGAGGGTATATACCGAAAGTCGGCGAGAATCACTAGCATTGACGAGCTGAAACGTCTCTTCGATGCTCACATTTCCGATATTGACCTAGATCAGTACTCGGTTCACGTGTTAGCGGGAACTCTCAAGATGTTTTTCCGAGAAATGCAGGATCCACTGATGACTTACGAACTGTACGATGACTTTCTTTGGGCAACTACCATTACTGACAGCACTGAAAGAATACAAGTTATTTTTAATCATATAAGCAAACTGCCTAAGCAAAACTATGATTTGCTAGAACGTCTGACTTTTCATCTGGCTCGAGTGGCTCAACAGGAATCGGCCAATCGAATGAATGCCAATGCTCTGGCTATTGTGTTTGCTCCATGCATTCTTCGAACTAATAAGATGATGCAAATGCAGGACAAATTGAAAGACATAAGCAAACAGACTATGTAAGTGTTGACTGCATTAATAACACACTATATTAACTTTTCATTTCTTAGATGTATTGAAAGCATTATTAGCGAACGAATGAGGCAAATTTCCGATACATTGAATGACATTGATATTTTGGACACTGCTTGTCACACTGCCTCATCTCGCTTGTCTTCAATTCGTCATTCTAAGGTAATGCTCTTTTAGGTGGTATTTGAATTTTTAATTGATAACACCAAATCACTTTTATAGTTGAACCTTAATCGTGACTCGACTATTTTGATGCGCACCACTTCGAATGTCGATGACGAGGAGGCTCTGTTGACACAACGAATCAACGAACTTATTACAGAAAAGTATGATTTTGTTTTGTTACTGATTGCTTACTAATTTCACTAATGAACCATTTACCAAGGAACCATCTGACTACGATTCTGCCGACGTTCAGAATAGCATCCGCATGTTCGGATGAAGATATGCTCTCTTCCAACGAAAACGAAGAGGTACCCCCTCTTAATGCAGGCTCAGATGAATGTATCTCGGGACCCTCAACTAGCGGCTCCACGCTAGTTCCAACTGATATTAAGAGTAATTTTGCAAAACTATCAATTGGCGACAAGAATAACAAGTTACATTTGAATCTTCAACAGAAGTGTATGTTTCAAAACACAAAGAGTGATGCCATATTTTGCGTTAATTTGTCTTTTAAAATTTAACTTGCCCTTTTTTAATTTAAAACATCATAGATGTTTTTTTGATCAGGAAAAGTTCTATATTTTAGTATTTCAACAGAATTTTTATATATTATTTTACGTTTTTAATTGGTAGATTCGATTCTTAAATTTTAGTTTTCAGTAACTGTAAAGTCTAAACTGCACTAGCAATCACATTCGATTATTTTGTAAAATATTAACTTTTTAATGCAAACCTCTATTGTGAGTTTTGCTTTCGCTGATGTTTCGCTTAGACTTTTGGTATCACTCTATAGGAAGAATATAATAAACTAATAATGCTTTGTTTTGGTAGTGAGTGTGCCTTGTTCACTGCACACAGCTAGCTCGAGTTCGACCGAGTGCTCAAGTGAAGCCTCATCCACAGGTGAGCGAGAAGAGACGTTACAGTCTCTAACCAAGCACCGAGCGATCACTCCGAACCGACGAAAACCATCTCGCTTCGATCACCACTCGAAGCCATCGAGCGATGGGCACGAGATGCCTGAAGTGAGTGCCAAGTGTGTCGGTGAACCACCACAAGATGGACCGTCCCAAATGGACACCGATAATCCTGTCATGGTGTGATCTTGTTCTCATAGTCAACCCATTTACGCCAACTCTTCTTATTCACTTTGTATCATGATTTATTCTCTAGACATTCAGTTATTTTTTTGTAAACTATTCTTTTGCTAAATGACATTTTCTCTTCCTCTCTCTTGTAACCTCAAATGTTACAACACTACACTGTGACTTTGTTTTAATTGTATTATATTTATAAGAGATAATTTTATGATAAGTTATGAACTTATTTTATTTTATTTTGTCATATTTTTATAACTCAAATTCTGTATAAAGTCTATATATTTATACAAATTTTATATTATTTTTTAAAATAAAATTAATTCTATTTTTTGAAATCATAAGTTTAAAAGTGTCAAAATATAATTTACCATTGAGAATGATTCTAAAATCTAATAATTATAGTAATATTTTCAAGTAAACAGATTTTGGGCAAGTGTCATTTTTTAAGTTAAACTTAAAATACAGATTTCATTCATCTTGCTCCGTAGTAGCGAGTAAAGAGAGTACCTCATTGAAGGATGGCCCCCTTGACAAGTCAATATGATATGTTAGGCATGTTTGTAGATATCGCGTAGCCAGTGTGGCAGTGTGACCCATCCCACCACTGGTCTCTCCTTGGATATGTTGTTTCCAGTGCGTTGTTGGACCTGTGGAAAGGTCATCGGTCACCTCTGGGACCAGTTCAATGAAGCCTTCAACACCGCTCGTCTCAGTGGCGAAGAGGTTGATTCCCTTGAGTATGTTGTCTACGACAACTTTTTGTTTGCTTTTTACTTTTTAACTAATAAAAAACATTCTCCCTTTTTTAAATTAAAATTTTAGACCTTTGTTTCGTCAACTTGGACTTAAGAGGTTCTGCTGTCATACCATGTTTCTCACTCACTACCAGAAATACGAGGAAGCTATCAAAATGGGTTTTCCTGAAGATTTCAGCTAGACTATTTGCATAGCACTAATTATATTTTATTATTTTAAATTATATATAATTATTATAATCCCAATGTAAAAAATTAATTTTGTAAATATATATATTTTTTAAAATCTTTATTTGCAATAATATTCATTTTGGTCAATTTATATAATGGTTAAACATCAATTTGTTGTGTTCACTAGTGATCAAATCACTTAAGGAATAAGGATTATGTTCTTGTTCACGCACAGTATGGTAAGGTAGATTACTGTTCTGGAATATGCATTTATTAACACATTTCACTGGTTTCTTGGTTAATCACAAAATTAAAAAAGGAAAGTAAAAGAAAATAAAAATACACTAGATAATGGATTTATATATCAAGGAAAATATTTTAAACAAAAATTAAAGCAAGATCTTTTTACAACCACATTCAAACTTGACGCAAATGGCAAAACCACAAGGTGTTGGAGGAATGGCATCCATTCTAGTTCCGGGCTGAAATATTGGTGGAGGCTATAATTGGAGGTATATCAGATGTTGGGAGTAAGGATTGTTCAAAGTGGGGAGGGGGCGTTTCTTGCTAACTATCTGCTATTCAGTACTATGACACTCTTGTGCTTGTAAATCGCGCTTTAAGCAAATAACTCCTATTAATATGTAACGTTAAGATGAAAACAATGCATTCGAAGAGATAAAAATAAAAAAAGAAACAATAATAAATATGAATCAAGTGAAATGAGTTTGATGACTGATGATGTGAATGATGGTGGGTGCTGGAAAGCTGATTTTTCTTGATCTATGTCTTTGTAGCCAAGACCAGAGCCACGATGAGACCGTATAGACCCAAGACTTCAGCAAAAATGAGAATCAGGATCATACCGACAAAGAGGCGTGGCTGTTGGGCTGTGCCTCGGACACCCGCGTCACCGACGATACCAATGGCGAAACCAGCCGCTAGGCCAGACAGACCCACAGACAATCCAGCTCCCAAGTGTAGGAATCCCTTGTACAGCTTGTAGCCATTGTTCACGCCACCTTCTCCGATGCTGTTCGCTACGATAGCAGCCACAACCAAACCGTAAATTGCAATAATACCAGCCATGACCACAGGAATGATCGATTTCATAATGAGTTCGGGTCTCATTACTGCCATGGCAGCAATGCCCGTGCCTGATTTGGCGGTGCCATATGCTGCGCCCAGAGAGCTGAACACAATGGCCGAAGCGGCTCCAAGCACACCGAAGAACGGTGAATAAACCGGGGACGTTGCGTCTGTGTTGGACGACATGATTAAGCTAGTGACAAGAAGATTGATCAGGGAGCAAAGGCAACAGTGCTTGAGGGTTGATGTGGAGGTCAGATGAATGGACCTTGTAGTGGACCTGGTGAGCTGGCCTCAATCACTGTCGGGCAAATAGGTGGCAAGGAAAGAGGTGTTAGCTGAGCAGGACACTTTATGTGCTTCTTTGGTGGCCCCACAGAGCTGTGCTGGTGGTTGTTAGCCGATAGCGGTCGTAGCAATGATGATGATTTCGATGACTGGTTGTCTCGTCCACTCATCCACACAGCGAGGTATATACTGCGTCGGCGGTGACAGTGGCGGTCTGCCCTCTCGCCTTCACCAGCTATAAGCTATGAGCCAGCCTCGCTCTAGCTGCTCCTTTGCTCATTCGGCTCCGACGCATACACTACACTCACTACACTGCCCTTTCGCCGGCCAGAGAGCGCCACTGCACACCACATTTTATAGATTGTAACTAGCTCTAAGGAGGTGGCATTCAACTAACCAGTATCTGGTAGAGCACACTAGATAGGCCACACTTTCTTGCAACTGATGACGATGCCAAAAGAGCACGTCACCCAACTTGCCATAGCCAACCACACTCAGCCCCATCGATTGGTCACTCCACTCGACGCACTCTCACTAGCTACGCCAGCTGACACTAGGCTCACCGACGCCTCCACCGCATCATCTCTTCACAGATGACAGGATCACGCCCGATGTATCTTGAAGTGAAATCCATCTACATAAACTAAGAGCCATGACTCGACACGCCAAGAACAACACTGCTTCATCCGTCTACTCGTACCACGAACGGAAACGAGACACCAAAGACAGTGGATATGGAACTCAAAGAGAGAGACTGAGCAAGGACTCGGTAAAGGACTACAATGCTTGCAATCTTACCTTGCAACCATGCCGCAATCCTGTTATCACGTTGGTTTTATTCTTTATTCTAAAAAATAATTTGAGTTGAGTAAAATTTGTTTTTATCATAGGCCACAAGGTTTTCTTTATGACAAAGAAGCCATTCTCGAATATATTATACACCAGAAGGTTGAGATATCTCGCAAGATGAAAAAGTATGAGAAAAGCAAAAATAAAGACGAGAAAGAACTTCGTGAACTATCGGAGAAGGAAATGAAAGAAAAGGCAAATCGTATTTTGAAGCTAGAGACGACGGTTGTGGCTAGCAACGATGACAACCCTCAGCCACAAGTTGGTTCCTCTGTATCCAACATGAACCAAGGCAAAGACAAAGAGTTGCCCAGTTTCTGGATTCCCAATTTAACTCCATCCAGCAAAATGACAGTGGAAAAACCTTCTTCGAAGGTGCTATGTCCCATGAGTGGCAAACCATTGAAAGCTAGCCACTTGATACCCATTCACTTTACGCCAGTCGATTCTAACTGTACTGATCATAAAAAGGTATTAATTGTTTCAATTCTCACAAAGGTATTTCTAATTATTTTACTTAGGCCAGCTACAAATGTGCAGTTACCCACGATATTTTGTCTAACTCCTCTAAATGTGTCGTGCTGAAAACATCGTGAGTCTTCATATTTATTTCGTTTGTTTACATTTCTTACTTATATTTCAAACAATTGACTAGGGGTTCTGTGGTCACTGAAGAGTGCCTAAATAAGATCATACGCAAAGATATGATTGATCCCACCAACGGCAAAATGCTGAAAGAAACTGACATCATTTTTCTACAACGCGGCGGCACTGGCTACTCTAGCGCAAACGAACTCGAAGCTAAAGTGAAGAAGCCAGTATTGTTGGCTTGAGTCACAATTTCATTTTATTTCTAATGGTACATCACAACAAACAGTATATTTATTGATCAATGTAGTTACATCTTGCCAGGAGCTCACGAGCAGCATTTTTGATGTGCTTGAAACGGTCTGGGCCAAGTTGAATGCCACCATACCACCGAGAGACTACCACTAACACATTGTTAGCGTCGACAATCTCGAGTAGATGCAAGAGACGCGATCCAGCAGCTGTTTCACCATCATCGTCACAGTCATGTCGCACTATACCTGATTCTGAATCAACTATCCGATAAGCCAATATATTGTGCGTTGCCATAGCTATCTTCTTGTTCTCCTTGAGTTGGCTCAGCACCGAGGTTACCTCACTGACCGAGTGAACCTCGGCTAGATGAGCCTGAAAGGTACTTTTCCTATCAACTATTGGTTCACCATGACAAATTTTGATCTTGGAAATCTCAGGCTGGTCGATTAAAACCGGTTCTTCGTAATTTCTTCTTGCATCAAAATCAGTTTGTGCGTCACTTACTTCACACTCAGGCACTATATCATTCAACGTATCCTTTGCTTTTTCGATCAACATATACAAAACAGATTGACCTAGGTTTTGGTCACAAATTGATTCAAGACCAGTAATCAAATTGGCCTTAGTATCCCGTGACATCCATGGAGCTGACAAAGTGATCACCGGTTTATCTTCATTTGGGTAGCCGGGTTTAAGTCGAAACTTGAGTTTGAGTGGACTGTTGCGCTTTGAATCGGTGGTGGAGTAAAGTATAATGGAGAATATGGTGTTGTGCTTGTCCTCAACCACCCACTCTTCAGGAAAAATAGCCGACAAGGCGGTAATCTCGTCATTTCTGAGCTCTTGGTTGTCCATCTTAGCAATGCAACGTTACGGCATATGTTGCTATGTGATGAACGACTCGATGCAATCGATATGAGTTACTGCTGGTTAATATAAAGTCCACATGTGATTTGTTTGTTTTGGACTATCTTTTGTAATGATGTATTCATATTGAGATGTTATATTTCATATTGTATTTTTATTTACATAGTACACGTAACAACATATTGAATCATTTTTAAAAATGAAACTTAAAGAAATTGAAATGCTTCTTGGCAGTATTAAGGGATTTGATGTTCCTAAGATTCAGCTAGAACAGTATGAAACTGGTCATCATATCGGTGCTCGAATGTTGTTCACAATGAACTCATTTGGTGATATACGGGACAAGATGATTCTAGACCTTGGAACTGGATGCGGCAGACTTGGACTAGGTTGTGCTGCATTGAATGCGTCGTTTGTTCTCGGAGTAGACCTTGATTGTGATGCCTTACTACAGTGCACTGAAAACTTACATCAACTCAGAGAAGATGAGGAAGAGACCTTCCTGACCAACTTTGATCTCCTATGCGCTAATGTGTGTGATGATAGCCAATGGAGTATGTTCTCTAACTCATTTGACGTGGTGGTGATGAACCCTCCTTTTGGCACCAAAAAAAACCGAGGTATTGACATGATTTTTCTGCGACGAGCCTTGGATATTGCAACCAGTGCAGTGTATAGCTTGCACAAGAGTTCCACTCGAGAACACGTTCTTAGGAAAGCTCAAGAGTGGGGTGTCAAGTGCCAAGTATTGGCTAAACTTCGCTATGACCTCCCAAAGACCTATCGCTTCCACAAGAAGCAGAGCCAAGACATTGAAGTAGACTTTTTCCGTTTTGAACTTACTTAGCAATTCAATTTTAAAATGTCAGTTTTAATTGTAAATTGACAGTATTTTACTAATGTGTTGAACAGTAAAAAAAGTTATTCTGGTTAGTAAACAAAAAATAATTGGTTACTATTTATATTGGAATGTTTGTAAATACAATATATGATCTGTAAAAATTATTTTATTAAAATTAATAATTATCTTAACGGCAGACGGCGCTTTAGCGCCGGTCCCCTTGTACAAATTTTACTTAATATAATAACTATTTACTTAAAATAAAATAATGTATCACTTTACTTAACCCTTTCGCTCCCGAAAGCGCTATCGAGACGTATGTGTCCCGCTCATTCAATTAGCGATATAAGGCTTATCTTTTACTGATAATCATTGGGATCAAAAGGGTTAAATACTGAACCATTTTACTGCTCGCCTGTTTACTGATCATATTCATAATTTACTAATCATTCACTTTATAAACTGATAATCCGACAAAAAAAACATACTGACCGGTTACTCTCGACTGAACACATAATTGTGACCCATGAAGAATTGGTAACCATCGATTGATTTTTTTAAAAGTTAAACAATGTTTATAATATGTAAATTTTAAAATAATAAGCTTTATTTTTGTGCTACATAGACAAGTCATGGAAGGACATTTGTTATTTGTAGCATCCAGAAAGATAAGTTAATCATCATTGAGGCATAGACATGGATCGTACTTTTTTTTAAAAAAAGGAAGCGTACAAACCACCAATCGACAAAGGGCTACAAAAGCGATCGTTACAAATAGTGAGTACAAAAAGTGACTTTTCTGCGAGAAATGATGTGAGAAAAGGTATAAATAGTCGAGCAGGTATGAACATATAATACATTGTTGGATATCGCATTCATGTGTGTGCAAATGAAACAGAACAAACAAACTGATGAAAGATATCAATTCTAGCTGGCGATTCTACTCTCGTGACTCTCTAGAGGAAGAGCCACAAAAGTAATAACCCGCTGGAATTATTGACTTATAAATTAATATAATGCAAAAGAAAAAATAATTAACCGAGTGAATTAAACAAAATATAACTGAATGAAAAGTAAACTTGAAACAGTGAAAACACTAGAACTAGAATAAATCAAGAGAAGAAAAAACAAGAAAGGTTGTATTGACTGCACGCATCGTCCCGTGGTGGTTCACTGGTTTGCGATTAATTAGTTTAGGTGGAAATGATCTCGATGTAGTTGGCTGGATAGAGGCCAACGCGCCCGTCCTTCCTCCCTTTGCACCTGCAAATGTGCAACCAAGTGAGTTGATTAATCAAGTTGCTTCAGTTCAATTGACTTACCATCCTTGCTCGTCCTCGTCTTCTAACTTCTCAAAGACGTCACCTGAAAGAATGGGTCGGATTAGAAATATAAAATAGATGTGATGTTGGAGAGTTGAGTAAGCATACCTTGCTTGAAGGTAAGTTCGTCCGCCTCGGCGCCCTCGTAGTCGTAGAGTGCTCTGACTGGAACGCCAGGCTCTCCGTTGTCCACCAGAGCATCACTCGGGTAGTCATCCCAGTCTTCGTGGTCATCATCATCGAATGGATTCTCCTCTTTACCATTGGTGGTTCTGTCAAGATCAATTAAGCACTTGGTGTTGAGAGCATCTGAGTTACATACGTTATCCTCTTGACATCGGTGGTGTTGCCATTAGCGTTATTACATTGTGCGTTGCCATTGGTGTCCACTTTTTCCGTGTAGTAATCGGGTTCGCCTCGTAGATTTCGATCGAGCAGCACTACACCGTTGTCGGATAGTCCGTTATTGAGGTTATACTTGCGTTCCTTTTTGGATATGCTCGCCAGTTCGTGGTTGTATTCCTGTCACAATATGGTTAGTTAGCAAATGATGGTCCTCGCTACAGTCGAACTCTAAAATATGGTTGATAGCAATCCCAGGAATAGTGAGAAGAAAGCAGTGAAAGAAGACAAGCAATCGTAAAGCGTGTTAGTGCGACAGTTAATAGGAAAAAAGAATCAGAGAAAATTTTATGAATAGACATGCGAGACGAAAGAAACAATAAAAACAACTCATTACAGGTAGCTCTTCACTGAATTTGTGCTGGTTGACCAGCGTGATTCCATTCTCGGAAACGGCAGCTTTCTTCGTTTTGATTATGTCACGGAATTCTTCGCAATACTCCTGGCGGGATGTTACCAAGCAGCGGTTGACAAGGTCGAGTAGATTAAAGCAAAGCACAATGCAACACAAATAAGGTGTACGTGTATACGAGCAAACATAACAAAACAGTCATGCGAACAAAAAGAGCGATTAGTAATGATTACTCGTGTAGCATAGTTAATGTGCAAACTACGTCAGTTGAAATGGAGCAAGATGAATTACTGGCCTCATTGGGATCCTACCTCAAACTGGGGCCAGCTCATGGCCATTCCCACGCCGAAAGTGTTGGACCAATATTTGAGATCCTTGGAAGAGTCAGCGTTTTGAATCGTGTGCCGGTACTCTTCATAGATGCGCACCAGATCGGGCATATTGGAGATATTAAGGCAACTGTGAATGGAAAACAACATCTCCTTGAAGAATTTTAGTCGTTTCTCCTCGAATTCTTGACATTTTTCAAACACAGTGGTCATATCTTCCATGTACTTCGGGTTGTACTCGTTGATCTCACGCAAACTTTGCTCATACTTCTCGCGAGTTTTTTGCACCTCGTCCTTGGCCTTTGCAGCTCGATCTTGCAACTTTTTAACCTAAATTCCAATAAGTTAATAAAGTTACAATTCTCGAACAGAAAAATCAACCTGATCTGGAGAAAGTGAGGTATCACCGGACGCATTCCTTTCCTGATTAGCAACAGATCTTTCATTCTTGCAAGCAGTGTGGTAGTCTTGTTTGCACTTATTGACTTTACTCAATAGTTTGGCCCACGGTTTTTGTGCCTAATTGGTAAAATTAAATTGTAAAAATCTGTACCTATTTATAAGTGACAGCCTTACTTTTTTAAATGCGTCATCAAACTCTTTCTTCTCTTTGAGCTGCATCATTGTTTTGTGGAAATTGTCCTTCTGCCACTGCTTGATGTCGGGCACAACCTTCTGTACAAGATTATCGCGCACCAAAAGGTGAAGATCACAGCGTTTATCGGCTTCCATGATGATGCCCTTCCAAGCAGACATGGCGGTGCCATACTCGGGCCCTTTATCGATAATGTCGTCCCATTTTTTGGACCATTGTTTAAGATTCTTGGCATAAGTCTGTTCAATCTCCGCTCTCTCCTTAATTAGCAGTGTCAAATCATTGCACAGTTTGGAACCATCTTCCGTTCTTTTAGTTGTCTTCTTGTAGTTTCCAGGTTCCCAAAAGCTGTCCGATGTGGGAATCAGCATTGCATCGTCGCTGTGGTGCGACATGGCAGCGATGCTACCGACTAGCGGCAAAATTTAGTCTTCAACACAGTCACTATGGAAGATTTTGGAGTGCTGAGTAGTAAACAACTTTGTGCATCAGGCGAAGCAAGGCATGAATCTGTGTAAAGATACACAAAGTTAAAACAGATGATGATGATGATGTTAGAAGGGCGTTTATGTCTGCAATCAAAATAGAATCATGGGTGACTCGGCAAATGGAATTGCCGAAACACAAACATCTAACTTGACCACACACCACAAATGCATTTGAACTGTTCACAAGAACTACCATGCACAAGGTTTCTATCACTATCGATTTGTTCACCACCACCAGAGATCACATTGAAAGTACGCACGTAGGTGATGCTAGGAATGACGGTGTGTGTGTCTAATAATGCCGCGTTGCTCTAGTGAAAAAGGTATTTTTTGGTGAGTTAAAACAACTGAGGGGAAAGCAAGGATGATAGGAGTGGTGATAAAAGAAAAAGTCCTTGAGAGTCCATGCTACGATGAGCAAAGAGTAGGAAGCACTTACGAGGAACTTGGTATTGAACTCGAGGAATGCTAGGCTAGGGTCGAGGGCAAGCACGAGGGAGGAACTGGCAGGTGCCCGTTTGTTTTGGTCAAGTGTCAACACGACACTGTGTGCAGTGAGTCTACCGCTGACGGGCGGTCAGACAGATCAACTGACGAGGGTGGGCAAAGCGCTGCTGGCAAACTGGCAGCGCGAGCTATTACGTCATTATTGTTGTGCCTCTTCTATTGCGCATGTCTCCTCACTCTTCTTCACTATGTCTTCCTGAGGCACAACAATGGGAGAGAAGCGAGTAGTGAGGCGCCTCTCCACTGCACGCCCGCCTCGCCGTGCTAGCCGAGGTGAGGCCACTCCAAACCAGCACACACCGCAATGATTCAATCAAACTAACTCACTTTGTATAGTTCTTACTAGTCATAGTCTATCCAATGAGACCACCCTAGGTAAATGCGTGCTGTTTGGGTGTGAGGGACATGTGATCTTGCCTTTGGGTAGATAATTGCGTCTAAGTTAGGTTGATTTGGCCTGGGTCGCACAAATGCAAATTCTGACTTAAAAGATAGCTTATGGCATACAATTTTTTCAAATGAGATAAGTTAACTAAAAGTGCTTTTGTACACCAATCTGCAGGTTGCGTACATGTAAATGTGTTTTTAAAAAATAAATACCTAGTATTATTGGTTCACTACTTAAAGTAATTCTAGAAACAGTTACGAATCTTATCAGTCTTAATGTAAAATTTGTTTTACAATGTTTTAGTAAAACTTATTTTACCATCGCAAGAAGTGGACCTTGGTGGAATCGAGGTTATGTTTGAGAATCTTCTCGCCCACCGTTATGTCCCTAAACCACCTGAGAAGTAAACTCGTCACAATCGGCTGTAATCTTAGAATCTGTATCTGGAATGTGCATCTTCACCAGAAACGGTAGATCTTTGAACAAGTTGTTGAACAAGATTAATAACGGTTCTCTTCTTTTGGTTCCCTTCTCCAAATCGGATCGAAGTGAAGGAATGATAACACAAATTTCATCTTCCCTGTCCACTTCCAATATTTAATAATTTGGTTTTGTAGTCACATGATTTTTTATGCTTTAATGGTGATGAAATAGTACAATGGTTTACTCCGTTTTCCTATTTGAACCAAAACTAATCCGTGTGCAAATGGCAAATGTATAATATAAAAAATCGTTTTTGAAAAATACTATAAGAGAAGCCGAGTTTCTCTCAAACTAGATCATATCATCTTTTATATATTTTTTATTAAGAAACATGCAATGAATTTATCCATGTCAATTTAATGTCTGAGAAATAAGATTGTGTAGTAGTCAAATAAAGAGAAAAAAAGACAATTATATTATTAGTAGATTTGATATTATTAGATTTAAAATGGGAACTCTAATCGTCAACTAAGCCAATAGTGATGGTGGGGATATGACCTCCGCCACTGATATCAGTGATATGTCGTCAGCAGTGGAGGCGTCAGGCTCAATGAGTAGATCGACACGCCGCCTCTCTACTTTTGTCTCTTTATCACTACTAGTGGACTTAAACTCTTGGAACTAAACGATCGATCAGTTAAATTAAGCTAAATATTTGCTGAAAACCGTTTTCTACATATCTACTACATATTGTCTTATTCGTTAAGTAAACGGTTAACCAGGATCAACATGTGTCTAATTCCTTAATTTTTCCTATTAAGACTAGCATGTTGGCCATGGCGTTTGGATTTAACAATTTTCCTGTACAACTTTTAAGTTCTAAATTTGTATGCAATTTGAGATATTTAAACAATATTTACAAAAATTATAATATGGAAAAAAATTTCTTTCATCAACAATGACAGATGTAAGAGTGTGTAGTGTTTTTTGTTTGATATGTCAAGTTTGATTCCAATCCGAGGTGCAATCTATCATACTTTTCTTGGCGTGCTTTAATGGAAAGTAAAGGAAAGTCTGACTGGTGTAATATTCGAATTTGGCTTACTTTTGATTGAGCGTCATTGCGCAACCAAGAGACATGCCTAGACATGGAGAACAGGGCTACATGAGCATGTTTGCGAGTTTTTTGCTAAATTATTAACGTGATGATTAACACTGAGAGAGACATAGCCTCTGATGCAGTTCCCTGACTTTGTAACTGTGTGCCCAGTTTTTTGAAGCGAATGATGAGTGTACTGACATAAGCTAGCGACAAACTCCTATTGGCCACGTTGCTCGGACGACTGGATTGCTCAGTGCGGTGGATATGGAGATAAGTGAGTTTATGGGGAGGCGATGTATGACAGGTATCTAAGATGTCGCAACACTGTGGTCGGCTGCAGCCGGATGGCCTGTTACTTGAATGGCATGGGCGCTCGCACCTCTGCACCAGTTGGGGCGCCTGTGGACCAGTCAGTCAGGCTCACAGGTAATTTAATCAGTTGCAATCAGTCAGTAGGCTAGAATTTGGGTACGGCAAGGCGCCAGGCCGTGACGAACTCATCACCAGCACTTGCTCGCGTTGGGTGCGTGTCACGACTAGCCCGACTCATCGTGCCACAACTAATGATATCTCACCCGCTCGCGCTATCGCTGTACACTGGTCAAGGCACACCTAGCGGTGGACAAGCTCTTCTTGAGTAAGCCAACACTAGGGGTACATCAGTTCGAACTCGAATCCAAATGAGCCACTATTCGAGTCAAACTGTTCGTATGCTGTTCACTGTGTTGGGTTATCCAGTGTTAGCATATTCCTTGTTGTGGGAGACTTTAATATTTAATTAGCGACGATCGTTTGGCGCCAAACAAGATTGGCTCCAATCTTCTCTTCACACGCGCCCCACCACTATCTCTGGTGACCAGGCCTAGCGGTGTCGGTCTAATACGATTTACAGCCCGCCATCAGATCAATAATCCTACCGAATCACTCTTCATCTTTGTCAACCAGTCTGGCAGTGGGACATTTCTCTCACTATCGCCAATTGCAATCAGTTTAACCAACCTTCATTGGCACACTTCGTCGACATTCATTTTGTCAAGTGTCAATATGTATTAGCTCACTCCATGCGAAAAATTTTGAGTTTTCAAAGCTAAACAATACTTTGTTAGATGATTTAACGTTTAAATTAAATTCACTTCCAAGTAATTTCAATCAAGATAAAATCAATTTTTCTAACTAAATAGTAGCTTAAATTTTTAAAATAAATAATCACGCCATCTATTGCAAAATTGCACTAGTTTAGTGTTCTGTACAAACTTCCAAAATGCAAACTTATATTTCTATATATATTTCTTATATTTATATTTTGGACTCAATGTAAGTTTTTCAAAATATGTGTCCACAAATTGTTTGTTATTACTAAGAAACAATATTTTATATTTCCGCATATACTTGTATATCAATTATAATTAAATGCCAGACATCTGTCTGACCTTGAATTGCTGGCTGCATCGTGTGAGCAAAAATAATACAGTACAGTCATAGCATCAAATCAATTGGCATTGTCATCGCTGACGCACACTTTCGTTTATGTTCATAAATCGGCACAGATGGTGTTTGTATACAAACCTGTCACTGATGATGTCGTGACAAGTGCCATCACTAATGACCATCTGCATTAACTGCTCACTTCAATATATATATATCGATTATCAATTTTAGAACCCTAGGGTTGCTCACTTCACTTCTTGGTTTTGCACAAGCCTATCTAGTCATCTTTGTAGCATATTTTCAAATAAGAGTATTTAGAAGATTGAAGTAATCTTCAGTGATTATCACCCAAATTTAATTGTATAACTACTAATTATCCATTTGAGGTGTGAATCATGAAATTTATAAATAAACTGCAAGAATGGCATTTTGCTTTTTAATTATGGTTTTATTTTATAAAAATCGATAAATTATAAACTAATTAGATTGTGTCAGCCATTGACAGTGGTGGTCCTTGGCACCAACGTCTTTGGTTGATGGTGCGATCGCGGTAAGCTATTTTTAGTGTCACCGATCATTTCTATACACAATTTCACCTAGCTGGTTGGCCAGTGTCTCTGTGGTTGTAAGCCAATTACGACCATTGCAGTAATTTTACCGAACAGTATCTTTATTTTTGCTTGACTCTCTCTTTCTCTCTCTCTCTCTCTCTCTCTCTTTTCTTCACAAATTAAGTTAAAATTATTTTTAAATGGGTACTCTGACAATACGAGGTGAATCTAATTGGTCAAATCAGAATGAGCCAAAGGAAAGACACTTTTGATCGATTCACGCTCAAGTCCAAGAGCAGATTTGCTCTTGATACAGTAGTTGGCGATGCTATTTGACACAGAACACAATTTTTCAATTGTAGAAACTTACCAATTGTGTGATAGCACTCTTGGTAGCAGAGATATTTTTGGCACAAGACGTGTTTATTGATTTTAACGGAATTTATCATTTTTATATAGATTTCATCTTATACTGCTATTTCATCTATCGCATCTTAAGTTCTAATGGATTTTTGATTGTTTAGATCTCAATGCTCTATTGTTTTATTAAGTGTATATTTTTATCAACAAATTGTTTGTCCAGAAAACTCAAAGTAATGTTTTTGCACCATCGAGTTGGTCGATGAAGCACCTGTTTGCTCAACTAACTCGATTACTCAAAGCTTATCTAATGTATAATTTATTGAAAGTTGTTAATGAATATTTTAATTTATTTGTGATTAATGTTTATTTGTTGCAGAATACTGAGTTTACTTTATAAAACAAAATACTGAACACAATAGTGTTGAAGAGTGGACGAATAAATGAATTAACATGACAATAGTTTGGCGAACCGCGATTGTGGTAGCGAAAGAACTGTGGCTCGAATGGCTCGTGCCCAATTGGTCTCGATTAGCTCTAACGGATGAGCAATACACCGAGTGACATGCGTGTTTGCATCAATTTCATGGACAAGTGATCGAGGGAGTGGGCGGGGGGAGACGAACGGAAATGGACTGACGATCGGTCTTCATTAGTAGTACTCACCAATTAGAGTGATGGTGGCACACGGGAAGAGAGCTTGGAGCTTGCAACTTGAATGGGATTAGTGGTAGTCGAGGTTGCTTGATCGATGCGTATGTCAATGTGCAATGACCTGTCTCACTATTGCCCACTGACCACTGCGTGAACGGTGGGAAAAAAGAGTGGTCAGGGCTGGGACTAAGACAATTGAGGCAACCAGTCAATAACGATCGCACAAAGCTTATGATTTGGGCAAACACGTCGCTGCAAGTCAAGAGGGGAGGTGACTGAAGCTAAAAGTCCGAATGACACAAGTGGACACTTCATCGCACAACGTTCTTGGGTTGGCACCACTAATGGAGATGTGCTGAGCTGGGTCTCATCAGGCACACTCAGGGCAATCGATGCCAGAAGTGGTCAGTGGACAATGGACACTGAGGCCCCAAATGCGACTGAACGCCATCGAGCCGGCACACCAACTAACGGTGAAGGCGCGCAATGCTCCTCTTCGCGTCACATGCCGCCTCTCTCTCTCTCTCTATCTATCTATCTATCTATCTCTCTCCATTTACGCCTCGCGCGGCACAAACAATCGAACCGGTTGCGAACTGTGTAGTTTTCAGACGTCATCTTCGCAAACAGACAGACCACCGACCGGTCGTGACCGTCGGCAACATGCGCGCACTTAGACATCTATTCAAACGCTTTCTCGTGTAATACAATCTAGATAGCTTCCGAATAATGCGATATGGCTTCAATGCGTTGATCATTCTCTGACACAAATATGCAGCAATGACAACCAACGAATTAAGAATATTTATCTAAGATATAGTTTGAAATATTAGAAAAGCGTATATTTACCTATTAAACGTTTAAAAAATCATTATGTTGTCGGGGTACATTGCCAAGGCCGGATTAACAATGAATATATTCTCAAAGCTAAATGCTTTTCGGTAATGTTAGTGTAGAGATATCTATTGATAATGAGTTGAAAAGTGGTTTCAACTCTATAGAACTTGGTTGGTGCGATGTCACCACATTGTTATTGTGATTCAATGTGGAGCATCGTGGTGGTGGTCTCGTGTCATGTGTTTTCCTACGTGCCTGGATGCGCTAACTAGCTCAGGCCAAACATTCAAATGCTAATTATTGACGCCATGCTCACTAATGGTAGTAGTTGGTGTCCGACCAGTTTGTTGCCATCTTTTTTCTCGCTTGCGGGTTTCTCTGTGCTAGTCCACCGATCAATCCAAGTGTCACGAGTACCGCATTAAGCCTGACCATTACTATTGGTATGTCATGCCAGCATCTATGTCACTGGCCCTTACTTTCGATTTCATTCCATCACGAGAAGTAACTATTTTTTACCCAACACGTTACTGTAACAGTTGCACAGTTTCGATAGTATCTTAAAAGATTGGTATCTTGATGCGATGACAATCCCCACCACGATTAGCAATTGCACTCTACCACATATAAACACTGTCTTTCGAATATTGCCGTGATTGATGAAGCTAGATGAAGTTTTTAAAGAAACCAAATTGTTAAGGTTTGAGAAAAACATTTAAAAATAACAAATCTACATGCTATGTAACGCCACATTTTCAAATGGTGCAATTTAGGGAAGAAGATGCAACTAAATCTTTTTTTAAAAATTTTTATCTTGAGATTTTTATGTTAAGTAAAAACATCAAGTTATTTTTGCGCGCCAAATGTATCGTCGTATCAAATTTAAATTAATTAAACTTGGAAATGTATGTTCGATTGATGGCTCACCGGCAAATGCGATCACAAGCAAGCCAACTGAGAGTGTGTGAAGGATGCCAAATAGAGCATGTGGTGTGTTAGTCTATGGCCATTTTGGCTAGTTTTGGAACTGTGACTATGATGCTTCAAAGAGGCCTTTTATGGCGTGCCAATGCGATCCAAAAAGGGCAATGCAAGATGACCACTGCCGCACTGGTTCATTGTTCGCACTGAACAAGCTGCTGAAATATCTCATATGCTACGATTCGACAATCTGTCATAGACACTACTGAGTTTGTGTTTGATGTAATTTGGCACTAAGCAATTCAAACAGTGCGCACGCGCATTGTGTTTCTCCAACTCGTATTAATACATACATTACATTCTTAGAAAAATATCTTATAACAAGTATAGTACATATGTGTTGTTGAAAAGGCAAAATAGATTACATTAATCGAATTTCATTAATGCCTTTTTCTTTGCCTTTGCAACAAGGCGTAAGTTTGAGGGCATACTGTATCTTAGAAACTTACTGTATCTTAGGATTTATACTATGAGTCTAAACTTAACCAGCATTTTTGTTCGGAAACTTTCTTATACACTGGTTTGTGTTGCGGCCACATTCAAGACCAGTAACACAAATCAGTGTTTGAGAAAGTTCTCGAACAAAAATGCTGGTTAAGTTTGGAGTCATATTTATACTAACAAATTAAAACAAGTAGCAGAATTATTGATAGTATAATAATAAGTTAAATAGTAAAATCAAATAGTTGCAAGTCATCAAAGGGCTCCAAGAAGTGAAGGATGTTACCAGACAGTAGTGGCATGTGTGGAGACATTCATTGATGGGCGGCGGTGGAGGACACGCCAGGAAATCACAGCGAACGTTTTGCCATTGAGAATCTAGATGGCAATAGCGGTATTGAGGGGGGCGTTCTATACACCATGGGTAACTGGTTATATATAGCCCCCTGGTGACCTTTAGATGTGCCAGAAAAAAGTGCGGTGTGCCTGTGCCGTGCGTGTGCTGTATTGCTACTATTGGATTATGACTAAACAATTTACTCGATTTGACATTACATTGACATTTGGATTGAACAGAGCCGCTGACTGACTGCACGACCGGCTGTTGCGCTAGAGAATGAACCGATCGGTGGTCCAGTTGTCGCGCCCTCTGCTGCGCCACAATTTTCACTTGTCTCCAGTTGCAACATCGCTTTCGGCAGTGATACCCACTACTGGTGCTACAGTATTACCACTCGTCAATGCTCGTCGAGGCTACAAGTCCTACACCGACCAGATCGCCCATGCCAATCTCACCGGTTTCGATTTGCTCTACAATGCCGATCTCAACAAAGGCCTTGCCTTCAGCGAGAAAGAACGCGAGCAGTACAAACTCAAAGGTCTACTGCCAGCGGGTAAACATAACCAGGCACATCAAGTGAAACTAGTCATTGAACAGATTCGTGAGTTTCGTAAAGATCTCAACAAATATGTCTATCTGCGCAATCTACAAGACAACAACAAGCATCTCTTCTATCTAACTATCCAGATGTACCCGGATGAGTTAATGCCGGTCATCTACACCCCTGTGGTTGGCCTCGCCTGCCAGCATTATAGTCGCATTTACTCACGACCACGTGGAATGTTCATTACCATCGAAGATCTTGGCAAGCTAGACAAGTTGTTTGCAAACTGGGGTGATTATAAGGTCAAGGCAATTGTTGTGACTGATGGCGAGCGCACCTTGGGACTCGGTGATCTCGGGGCTCATGCCATGGCAATTTCTGTGGGAAAAATGGCACTATACTCTGCTATTGGTGGAATTTCACCCCATCTTACACTGCCTGTCTGCATTGATGTTGGAACTAACAATGAACAACTTCTCCATGATCCTTACTACATAGGACTACATGAGAAGCGGGTGCAAGGTGCTGAGTATGATGCTCTAATTGATGAATTCATGCAGTGCGTAGTCAAAAAATATGGAGAGGATTGCCTAGTGCAATTTGAGGACTTTGGCAACAAGAATGCCCAACGATTATTAGAAAAGTACCGCAATAAATATTGCATGTTTAATGATGATATACAAGGCACTGCCTCAGTTTCCCTGGCTGGCATTCTGGCTAGCAATCGAATTACTGACATGAAAGTTTCGCAACACCAGTTCTTATTTCAAGGAGCTGGTACAGCAGCAGTCGGCATCGCAAGTCTCATTGTGCAGCAAATGATTCGTGAGGGCCTCTCAGAAGCTGAAGCAGTAAATCGTATCTGGATGTCTGACATCGATGGAGTGGTGTCCAAGAGTCGATCAGACACTGACGCCAAGATGCGTTTTGCCAAAGATGTGCAACCGATGAATTTGGAACAGACCGTACAACACATAAAACCCACTTGTTTGATTGGTGTGTCAGCAGCAACCGGAACGTTTACACCCAGCATCCTCAAAATGATGGCGGAGTTCAACCAGAAACCCTTGATCATGGCACTCTCCAATCCGACCAGCAAGGCAGAGTGCACCGCTGACGATGCTTATCAGTATACCGACGGACGTTGTATCTTTGCTAGTGGGTCACCCTTCCCTGAAATAGAGTACAAGGGAAAAACGTTTGAGCCAAGCCAGGGCAACAACGCGTACATCTTTCCTGCGGTAGCCAGCGCAGTGATGGCATGCGGTGTGAAACGTATCACCGATGATGTCTTCATCGAAGCTGCCAAAGCTCTGGCAGAGGAAGTGACTGATCAAGAACTGAGCATTGGTCGACTTTACCCTCGTCTGAGTCACGTTTGCAAAGTCACTCTCAAAATTGCAGCTAAACTTTCTGATTGGTTTTACCAGAACGAGTTCGCTACACGACACCCAGAGCCTGAAGACAAATACAAATATCTCAAGATGATCCAATACAACCCTTACTACGATGACTCGTTTGATTATTTCCGTCTATTTAAGCCGACAACAGAATCTAAACAATAATACAAAAATAATTTAATAAATAAAATGTTAAAAATATGTACAAACAATATTGTCAACAAAGGATAGACATTTGAGATATGATATATTGATTAGATAGATTTGGCCCCAAAGTTAAGACATGGTGAAGCACCATTTGCTGCAACTACATCGAAATGAATCACATCTTCGTCAAGCAGACGTTTGGCTTCGATTTCCTCAGCCATCATCACAGGCTTAGCATTGGAATGCAATTCGGGAGCTGTCATAATAGATGTCATTCATCAGTTAAGTCAATAATAGATTAAGGTAGCATACCTGAGTGAGTTTCAAATGCCTTTAGGAAAACGTGCGTGATAATGCCCATGAGGCAAACCAATAGTCCTATAAAGTTGATGCGACTCATTTGATCGCCATTAAAGTTCACCGCCAGATAAAGCGTAAAGATTTCCTTGAAAATTCCCGCCATAGATAAAGTGAGGCTAGATGTGTAGGTGAGCAATAAATATTCCGAAAATTCCATAAGAAAGGCTAAGAAAGAGCCGATAAGAATGAGATGAACAATCTGCCAGAAGTAGGAGACGTCTAAAGAGAGTTCGTCACGCAGCTCGAGTGAAGAGTTCTGCATTGCGGTGAAGTAGTCCTGTGCGGTGGGCAGCACTTCAAACAGTAGAGCCAGCGGCAAAAGACCAACCAGCATCCATGGTTGCACATGATACATCATGTCGATTGGGTTGCTCAGCGCTGCATCAAACCAAACCAAATCAATATATTATCATCTAATTAATCATAAAAACAAACAGCTAATAAAAGCATTTTAACTATAGAAACGTCATATTTTCCTATGAAAGAGCAGCGTACGTTTCCAAGGTAGCTCAGTGACAGTAAGCAATTTCCTGTTGGCCGACCTTTAAGCCGTAGCAAGATAACAAGGTAAGGTAGAGTAGTCCGCCACTTACAGCTTTCTTTCCTTTGCATCAGTTTCTGTGACAGTGTCCATCGAAGTCCGCTGAGCACCGAGGCACTGAGCACTAAAAGAAACCCTTTGAGATGAAACTGAGTCGACTTGTAAGTGAACATGAACAAGCCGATTGAGATGAAGGAAACCACTACAACCAGAGACAAACGCTAAAAAGAAATTATTATATTGATTTAGTGGTGCGTGATGATTGACCAACTTTCTTTTCAAGGCCAAATAATATGGCGAAGGCGAGAATGAAGATAATGCAGGTTGACTTAGTCATTGTATACAGTGAGATCGTGATAAACTCAAAACTCCAGTTTGAGAAACCGATATCGAAGGCGCTGGCAATGCCAGGCAGTGATATCTTGCGTATGTTCTCTTTCCATGTCAATGAGATTCTCGATATTCCTGTTCAATGACAAAAGGTAATATATTTTTATAAATATTTTTGAATTTTAAAAAATATGCTTTAAAAAATGTTTAGATTAGAATATTAATATATCTACAAAAATAGAGGACAAGATAGAGGTTTAAATGCAGTAGAAAACACTGCATTTCAATGTAAAGTAAGCTGTCAAATGAAACCTGCAATGTTGTGCAATGTCATGCTAGGGAATCAAATATAGGCATTGATGAGTTGGCGCAATCTAGAGAGAAGCAATACTGTGGTGGCATCAGGAAGAGAAACCAACCTGTGAAATGACGGTACAATGTTCGAAAGAGTGAAGCGAGTAGAAGTTTGACGAACAAGTGGCACACAACCACGACCAATGGATAGTGGAAACGCTACAAAGTAATGACTTAATACAATGTGATTATCGTGTAAATTGATGGCCTTTACCTTGATAAACCATTTTTGATAAAAAGTAATACCAATGGAGAAAAAGTAGTAGATCATGATAAGACCGATGGTCCGTAGCACTACCAAAAATTGTTTCTCAAAGCCACTGACGGAGCGCTTCTTCGGGCTTAACACGTAGCCTTGCATCATCTTCACCACTATCTTAAACATGGTTGATGTGATTTAAATGATGAGTGTATGCAAAACAAGTGTTGGAATCAATTTCTTAGTGACCGCATGTGTAGAGAGCGAAGTTAGTCTTGACTCCAAATAATATAAACAAATAAATTGATATTGCCACTAGTGACCAGCATGGCACACTTTCATCAAGCCACAGTGAATGATGAGAAAGCAGCTGCCGCGATTAGATAGCTTCCCTGTGGGTGATGGTTGGCAAGGAGATTCTCCACAACAAATCGTATCGTTACATTCTCTTTCTCAAGTACCATCCATGTAGCTTCATGCAAAATAATGAGGCGCCCAATGAGTCCGCCCAAAAACAGGCAAATATTTTGCCTTGATAGCAAGTGGTCGATTCGTTAAATCACTGTTGTTTTGGTCTTCTCGTGTTGTCAACAAACAAAATAAAGATACGATGAATTATATAAGCGATTATTATCTCGGCCAGTACGATCGGAGATAAACGATTTGCAATGCAGCGTCAGTCAGCATTGATAAAGTTAGATGGATGAATGACGCCCAAGCGGTATCAGATGCTTCACACGGTACATCGATGATGTGTCGATGTCAGCACCAGGCTCGGGCCCAGTGGTAGTGTGGACATGTCTGCTTCAAGTGACAGTGACGTAGAGATGCCCACAATTAATAGTTGATGAGTTCCGAATAAAAATCGAGTCGCAAATAGTGCTTGAGGTGTGACTTGGTGCAAACGTGGGTTACGTTTTGCTTTGGATTGGCTTGATGCGACGTTGTGTGGACAATTGCCGACATTCGCCGATTGTCATGCGTTTGGAGAAAGAGCGCTGTACTGGCCAAGAGCGAGTGTGAGGGCTAGCACAGGCACGCGTGCTGCTACCTTGTCGATGGCGGTAGCGCTAGACTGTGCCTCGTGCCGCTGCCCAGTCACCACTGTTACCAGCTGTTAGTCCAACAACACCAACCTATCAGTGCACATTCTGGCACTTTCCCTGTCTAGCCACTTGAAGCTGAACAGAATCGGACTAGTCATTCAGTCTCGGCACTGACAAAGCACAACCGATAACGAGTTGGAAAAGCACAACACTTTCCGCTCATGGGTAACTCACGTCCACAGTTTTGCCTAGTATCTGTAGAAGTTGAAGAAGGAGCGTTCGCATCAACCTCGCTTGGACAAGTTAGGCAGCCTGCGACTTGCCAAACTAAGGTGCTCCTAAGTTGCTCGCCACCTCGTGGGCATGGAGATGCAGACATCGCTCGATAATCCTATGCCCTCCTGTCCGATTGCCACGGGAACAGGATTGTCTTGACCTCTATTGCCCTAGAGCACATTTTCCCGCCAAAGCCAAGTGGACGACCTCGCAATGGATCTCACTTAGGTAACTGCACTCACTGGCAGGTTTGCCTGTGCGAAACCTTGCCTTTATTTCGAAACAAATACCGTTGTATAAAGTGGGGAGCTGGGAGAATACCTACAGTGTGCTATCACCGACCATTACAACTTGTCAGACATCATCTTCGAGCAAGAGACGAAATGAACACGAGCCATTGCCATCGAATCTGTTGAGAAGGAAATTTGCTTGAAACATGCGCTGACAAGACTTGTCACTCACTGTAGCACGTAGTCGTGGAACTTTTGCAACTGCTTCACTCGATGCGACACTGAGAGGATGGAGCAGAATTTCTGTTCACATAAGTACTGGTAGATTGACTGTTCCACGTCGATAGATACTGCTGAAGTGCACTCATCAAGGATAGCAAACTGTGGTCGTTGATATATCAGCCTATGCAAAACATGGTGAGATAAGAGTGAATTAATCGTGTGTCGACTTAAATCAAGTATTTACCTGGCCAGAGCTACTCGTTGTTTCTCGCCACCACTAAGCACTTCTTGCCAGTCTTCGACTGAATCAAATGATTCTCGTTCAAATAAGTATTCGAGTTGAACAATTTTAAGTATTTCCATTAGATCCTGGTCAGTTTTGCTCTTGCGGTTCATATCCGTCAAAGTATCAGGATAAATTATCTGATCACGGAAAGTACCTAGAGCCATGTAAGGTTTTTGTGGAATGTAAAATAGCTTGTCGTTGGTGGGCTTGATCAGCTTTCCACCGTAAAGAGGCCATAGCTCGCCCAGCAATCGAAAGAGAGATGACTTTCCCGAGCCGTTAGGGCCCGTGATGAGCACATTCTGTCCGATCATCACCTTGAAGTTGAGTGATTCTACAAGAACGTCACCCGACGGCGTGCACAATGGCACATCGATCAACTGGATCAGTGGGTAGGATATGTCGCAATACTCGAGCTCGCCTGAGAAGGGTACCAATTGGTTTCCGTGTCTCGAACAGATTGGAAGGAGTTGCTTTTGAAGAGCTTTCTCGCTATCAAATCAATATATATGTTACAGGTTATTCTGAGTTTCCTGGGATACTAACTCTTTCATATATTCAATCAGATCGTTTACTCGTTGTGTATAGGCTGATAGTCGATTAATATCACGGCCAGCTGTTACAAGTCGACCGATGGCTTGTGCCAGGTTTACCATAATTCGACCCGACTTGTAGTAGGTCTATCATTGGGTAGGTTTGTAAATAATCTTTCCGGTGACTATAATGAACATACCTCAAGACGAGCGGTGTGATTGTCACCCTCATAGCGATTACTGAGAAACGGCATGGATAGGGCCAAATATCCACACACGGTAGCTAGGTCTACATGATGAAATTTGACATATTTTTGTTACGGTTTCTTGTTATTTTTCTTCACTTACATCGTGCTATAACGTTATCTAAGTAGTCAATGTTAAACTTGAACACGAGCATATGATTGAGGTGATCTCGTAATCGTTGTAAAGCGTTCCTTAAAGTTTGGTTTTCTCTAAAAAAATTTAAATTATTTATGATAAACTAATATAGCTATCGATGTAAACGAACCTTTGATGGCCCTGATAGAAGGCAATTTCTTCACAATTGGCGATGAGGCGTGAGTGTACAAAGCGCAATTCACCCTCAAGCTGACTTTCCTTGACGGTCATTCGAGTGAGGGGACGACGAACATTGGTGAGAATACCACCTGATTCGAGCAATCCTTTAGCTACATTATTGCAAACCTAGTCTGGCATGCTTACCTGCAATGATGAGGTAACCAATCATGGCAGCGGGTGTTGACATGCCCGTGTATGTCACGGATAGTCTTTGCACATAAATCACAATGTCCAGGAAGGGCTAATAATTAACAGCAGTAACAGTAATACAAATGATTCCAAGTGTTCGCTTATTCCCAAGTCTTACCTTGGCGATGTTGGTGTAAACATCCACCAGAGTACCACAGAACTTGTCTACATCGTTAGTAAACAGTTGGTCAACGTTCTTGAATTTATTGTCCATCACGTTAATGTGATAGTAGGTCAATCCTAAGAATTATAAACAATATATATATAAACAAAACTAGTTTTAATTGCACATGAACAAATTACCTTTAGTATAGTTATCAGTGAGATAATTTGAGATTTTGTATCTCAAATTTAGCTGTAAGTGGTTGATGCAAAACTTTAAACCATTATTGACAAAGGCGAGAATCGGTGTGGCATACAAGAACTCCACTAATGACCAATGTTTTAGTCGATTTCACTTTAATAGAATAATTCTTACAGATATTGAGTTTAAGTTTTTTAAAGTCAGCTCCAATGATAGCGGCTTCAATTTGGGTGCCATTCTGGATCATCCACAAATCGCACATTGTCCGAAGAATAAGTGCTACCGCAATGCCTGCTGCATAGGCAAAGTCTTTGGCTGTGAGAACCTGTTTCAAAATACCGACCAGATTGCTGAACACTTTCCCAAAAGGCTCATTTTTGCTCTTGTTCTTGTTGATCTAAGATAATTTCGAAAGTTAGTTTTGCAATAGCTTGTAATATTTATGTTACCTTATCGATGTAGACCGTAGAGACTTCATCTATTTTTCCATTGCTCCTGCATTCATAAACTACGTTAATAGCTAATTCATCAGTTCGACACAGTTACTTTCTCTCAGTGCTTGAGTACTTGACCAAAGTAACTGTCCAGGTCATCAGAGAGAGCATAGAGGAACCCAGAAAGAGGAACCTCTTGTCTGTGAGATGATGACTCTTGTCCAACTCTTCTCTGAAGATCTTGGAGAGCACGGTCATGGCGGCGGTGCTTCAGGGATGGCTCGGTCCAGTCTGGCTCGATCGGTGGCTACCGGGAAAATGCTAGTGTGTCACTCGAGTTACTTTGCTCGCTGGCCAAGTAGCACACGCGAAGGCAATGACGCGCACGAGAGTGAGACTTGACAACACTAGGCGCGTGTGTCGAGTGGTGACCAGTTTGCCAGTCGGCTGCCAACAGACGCCAACAGGTAAACTCTTCGCTTCGACGATCTTTGCCAGTTGAAAATTACCGCACTCGGTGAACTTCAATGGCGCGCGTCCAGTGTCTCACTCACTGGTGAACGCAAATTATTGGTCTTCTCTCGCCATCGTCGAACTGATCAACGCAATCAGTGGTCGAAGCTAAACAACACGGGGAAAAAGCTGTGGCAGACTAGAGTCAGCTTGCACGAACGAGAGAGCCAGACATCGAGAGAGAAGTGTTTGGGAGAGAAAGAGAGAGGCACGCGATGTGCACTCTCATCTTGTCATGCGAAAACTGATTCGAACTCAACTACTACTCGTTCGACTTTACTCTCATCTTGGAACGTATACGACCTAATAATAACGACAGATCTGACTCATTAAACCACTGTGCATGTCAATTTGATCTATTGTTTATTTTTGTAAAACTTGAAAGTTTTCATTAGGTGACTTGGTGCTACAGCAAACGTTAGTTACATTCTTTCTATACTATTTCCTAAATCATTAATGCTTATGTCATTAAGGCCAAACTTTTTTTCGGATCCTCTATAGTTATTTTCACAATCAAAGGATTTTATATTAAATGACAAGATAAAATTGTTTTAAAAATTTATTTCCATTGTAAACTAAATAGATATTTATTATATATATAAATATAGATATAAATGTAATAACAAGTTAAGGATGTTATCCGATAATAATAAATTCAAGGGTTTTCTTATTCTTTTTATATGTGGAAAGTGAAGCTGGTGAAACTTGATGATTTTGGGCAATGGAGAGGATGTAAGCTCTCAGAGGGAAGCTACTCCAGTTGTTTTTGACATGGCGCGAAAAGAGTTTCAAGTGTGACATGAGGAGTCGCCATCTAGCGACTCAGTACCTCACTTGCGTCTTGTGGCTTTGCTTCGCGATGCTCGGCTCGAGACGACCACCTTTTCCTCCTCCTCCTCTTGGTCACTATTACTCTCATCCTCCTCGTTATCATCTTCTTCTTCATCTTCCTCTTCTTCATCTACTCTCTTCTTGCTCTTACCTTTCTTATTTGTAACAATACTAGACTTTTTGCTGCTGTTGAACTTGTTTCTAATCTGTTTCGCACTGATAATCAAATTTTTCTTTGGTTCTGATTTGGATGATTTGTTATTGAGCTTTTGCTCTATAGTCTTGGCATCATCGGTGTTAGCCGAGAGATTGATTGGAATCTCAGGTGAGGAATTGAATCGTTTCAGGGTAGACTCGATGGATCGTTTGCTCTCTCCACCGCTTTCACCCACTTCTTTGTCCTCTTCGTCTTCATCACTCGATATCTGGTCGGTATCTCTCGGAGATACGTTCTCATCACTAGAGTCGTCGTCTTGATTGTCGTCATCTGGTTCCGACTGTGATTCAAACTCACTGATACCATCTTCTGCTTCGCTCAGAGTGGACTTGCGAATTGGACCAAAGCTAAAGAATTCATTAAACAATCGCAAGTCGTCGGTTGGGTTCAATTCTTGTAAAATATACTTGTAGGTGTGAGTTAAGTTATTGAAAGATCGAATTGTAAAGCGCAGCTCGGAGAGGATGAACTTGAGAAGTAATTTCTAAAGGTAAGAAAATAGATCGATGGGTGAGTGAATTACTTTTTGAAGTAATGAGCAAGCAAAACGAGCTCAATTCGCCTACTTTAAATATGAGATTTCGTCGCAGTTCGTAGCGCTGGATCGATTGTTGCAACATCTTCTCCTCCTTGCCAGGTCGATCGAGACGTTCCATGCTCTGGCTGCGTCGCTGTCGGCTGGTGCTGCCCGTGCTCCCACTGGGTGCCGACTTGATCCACACGAGTCCTTTGTCACGGCCATCCAACACGCGGGATGACTGGTAACGTAGCTCATCCTGCAAGCATACAACATTAAGTTTTCCATTAGTAGGCCACAGCAATAATCATTACGCCACTCGTCCAGGGTGACATTTGTTAGAAACTACTCCAGTTATCCAGGCTTAGCTACTACTCTACACTACTCTAAGCCTCTTCCTTGCCAGATCTGACTGTGAAAATGTTTCGGGCTAATGCTAGTGGGGTTAGGACTTGTTGTTTGTTATTGTATAGAATCTAAAAAGCATCTGTCTGGGTCTTACCCGTTGTTTCTGGATTTTACCACCCAGCTCGGCGATCGATGGAAGAAGCTTGTCTTCTAGATATAGTATCTATTATAAACACGATTTGAATTTTTAATGTAAATGTACTATTCTAGGTTGTTAGGGTTGGATCAAACCTCAGAATCACGGTGATCTTGAATTGTTCGAAAAGACTTGGCCAACACCGTAAGAGACTGTTTAAGACTATTGTAGACATATTTTAGTGTTGTTTTGACATTTCTAGAGAATTACCTTGGGTTGAGAACCTCGGCATCAGCCATCGAATTGATGACTTCGGCGGTAGTATCGCCCGAGTCACGCACTTTGGCGGTGCGCCGAGCATAACTGGACAGAGACTGCAGCAATTCTGCCAATTGCTTCTCAAAGTTTTCGCTTCGAGCAGACAAGTATCGGAACTTGGATTTTCTTCCCAAACAGAACAGAATTGATTTTAGAGCCTGCACACAAAATGCCAACTTACTTGCTGAAGCCTTGTTGTTCGAGAGTGGAGTTGAGCGATTCAGCGTTGCTCATTACTTTAGTTGGGGTTTTGTTGTGGACCATGACGCCACTTTCCAGGGAAGATGTCAGTATGGAATGGTTGCCTGTAGGTAAACTTGTGCTCACTATTTCTGCCACAGTAGTCTCAGTGTGTGTTTCACGACCAGCACCTCGGCGAGGTGTCCATGACGACGCGTCACCGCGGACACCGATTGGCGCGCTTCGAGGCATATGCAGTGGCACACCATCTAGCCATCTAGCCCACATATATCACCACAGCCATCTGTCAGAATGGCCACTCGTCACTGGCATGAATCGATGATTTGTTTGGTCTCTAGTGGTCACATCACTTCCAACGCTTCCATTGGCATTGCACTTAACCAAGATTAATAGTGTCGTTACCAAATGACCCATGTCATTTCACACAGTTGTCGAGTGACATTTTCTCACGTCCTACGTCTAGTGGGGTTAATTCCACTGACCACTAGTGAGATTAACTCAATTACCCAAGTTTGACAAGAACATCATAACTTCAATTGCAGGTGTTGTAGCAGGTTAACATTAACCTTCCCGAACAATTAGCGACATTGATTATTCTAAGGGCTACATTAATTCTCACATTTCAAGAAAGTTGCTTCTTGTGTCTAATATAACTCATCAAGGTGAGGCACAAGTGAATGATCATGATCACTGCGCTTCAGTACTTATTAAATTGTTTGTATATTTTTTTTAATTATCTAGTATTTACAAAAACATTCTCAAGTGATCTGCAATGAATCCTGACTGACTGACTCGCTTGTAATGGCTGAACACTTTATTCTCTACCAAACGAAATAATCATAAAATTAGGAATACCAAAATATAAATACAAAGATCAATCACCTAAAGTTTTAAATTAAATTTAATTCACCTAGTTAGAATGTGTAAACATATACTTTATAGTCAATACAAAAATACAAAACCGTAAGGATAGTTTAAGAATATAACCAAAACTCTCAAGTTAGGTTCTCCACTTGAGATACAGCATGATTCATTATATTTTTTTAGTTGATAAACGAAAAAGTTTCTAATAAAACTAGAAAACCCAATAGATATCTTAATGCTCTTATTGAAACACTATAAAATCCAATGAATAATCTAATAATATTATAATAGATCTGAACACACCTACATTCTGCTATAACTTGTAAAATTTAAAAGAATCAAGTGTATATTAACTTGGCCGCTCATATGCTAGCGATGCTCCGAACTGTATGCTATCAAAAAAATGTTTTACCCGTGATTGGCAATCAGTGATTTCTCTTAATCATATTAATTTTGCACCTAATTAATTTGATTCTGAAGCAATCTCTTCTCGTGACGTCTTATTTAAGTTATGGTAATATAGCCAGACAGTGTGATTTAAAAAATACTGTCCAAAAATTTAGGTATAATGCAAATGACAAATTAAGTTGGTACAGTCGTCCCCCCTTATCCGAACCAATGATTGTTGAGGGTAGTTCGGATAACGCAAAAGTTCGGATAAGGGGAGGAAATGTAAAAAAATAACTAATATTTTTAAAATAACTTTTATTTAACTAATTATTTATAATGAACTAATTTAAAATGAATTAATT
>WURS02368135.1:0-17477 GCA_011762765.2 Rhinocypha anisoptera
GGGGGGGGGGGGGGGGGGAGGAGATCCGAATGGGCGTGGAAAGTGGGTGGGCGGAGTGACGGGGAGGAGAGGGATTTCCTCCCCGCGTGCTATATTCCCAACTTGGTGCCGAAAAATGGGATCCGCTGAGGAAAAGAAAGAAGGAGGAAGGATACGGCGAAAAATGGCGGAGGAGGCAGGGGAGGTGGTGAGAGGGACGGGGCGGAGGAAGAAGAAAGAAGAAGGCTAGGGAACGACAGAGGAGATGGGGTTTACGGTGAGGAAGCGCTTAAGATTAAAGACGATGGCGTATATTGTGATGGGAAAATATGACGAGTTTGCGAAAGGGGTCGGGGGGAATGCTAAGGGGTTAGGATGAATAGTCCGGGGAGAGGGGGAAATGATAGAAAAGTAAGGGACAGGGTTTGTTTCTCTCGCATAATATGGGTTAGATGAGGCTTTTTAAGGGTGGGGTGGAGTGGGGGGATTTTGAGAATTTCCTTGGACAATGGGAGTGAGGTGTGAGGCCTCAACGGTGGGATGGGTTGAGAGAGAGAGAGGGAGGGGGGATGTGTCGTGGGGACTGCAATGGGAGGCTGGCTACATGATGGGTGAGACTGTGGAGGGGGAGGGCGGTGGAAGTTGGGGGTGGGCTTAATGGGTTAGTTCGAGGGGCTAAGGCCGGTTGTATAGGGGTATAATTGGGAGCGGTGGTGGGGGATTGATAGTGGAGAGAGGTGGGAGAGCTCGAGGATGTTTGTAAAATGAGGGGGAAGGAGAAGGAAAGGTGACTTGGGAATGGTGATTTGACGGATACAAATTTTTATTGAAAAACTGCTTGAATAAATGAAAAACAATTTTCCGAGATCCTTCCCGAATATATAATGTATCATTGGCGACGAACTTTTGATTTTTTGTTTTGCACGTATCTAAAAAAATATAATAAATGTATAAAGTAATAATGAATAAAAGTAGTCATTTTAAAAAATTGTTCATTTTACAGGCATTTCCCTACTTTTTTCGCTGTCAGTTGATACATGTCTTCTTCACTTTTCTTAACATTGTGGATGTTGTTTTCATTTCGATGTCATTATAGTCATTACCTTATGCTGTTTTTAATTTTTTAATTTCTAGTTATTTTTCAAATTTGTCTTTGCTAAACTTTATTTATCAATTATTATTCGAATAAACTATGGTCATGGTGTTTAGGAGGATGAGAGAGTGCGCCGAAGGAGCTGATTGCTACAGACTTAGATCCTTTCCCATCGTCGCATGAGGTTTACCCTCTCACTAACATTGTCTTTCCATTTGCCTCATGTATTTTTTTCCAACCTTTTTCCTCTTCTTTGTCGCATATATCGTCCAATGGCTGCAAAAATATACCAAATCCTTAATTTTTCATATCTCTTACGATTTCTGAGTTCCCTCATAATTTTATGATAGATTTGTTCTCAGATGCTGTCTTTTACCTTTGAAGGGCATAAATTCAAGGAATGGAAGAAAAATTATCCTATCTTTAATTGGTTAATTAATATTTTTGCTGGGGCGACGTGATATGACGATAGACGCCAATAACACCAAATGCTGTTTTTGAGACCAAAGAAAAGTCGGTCTAAAGAAAAATTCATATTTATATTTAGAAATTCCAATAAAAATGAAGTGAATAGTTCATAGAAAGTATTCATCGCAATTATGATCATTATAAAGTAAGTTAGACCCACGATACCGCGGTGAATGAAAAAAATCGGAATAATATATTGTTGCTGGAAGCAAAGATCCTGTCAGGAAGGTTGGGAGAAATGAAATGAAGGATGAAAGAAACCCCTATCTTGCCGTCTTCAGTAATATTCACTATTATTCTTATAAGGCATTGGTAGATGACAATTGCGATTACCTTTGTTGTAATTTTACATAGGGTAGAGAAAGTTCGTTAAACAACAAATACTATAAGAGGCCAATATCCCATCATTGTCCAAGAAAATCACGGCTAAGAGCAAATTATTATAATTCCTAAGAGGCTATGATTATTATAAGCCGGAAAAAGTGAAATATCCTGGGAGATTTTCTTTTCAGAGAAACTTGTAGCTTTTAAAAGTTTTTTTATTTTTTATGTTTAGAGTAATTGGTTTACATAAAATTCATAATTAAATGAAGTCAAACGTATAACCAATGTGATTGTTGTTTAAATACCGTAATTAATTAAGCATATTGATCAGATGAATTGGTAACCATCAGTCGAAGGTTGGTTATTGAACTCCAAAAAGTACCATAGTACCTCGTCCTGCGATTATATCTTTCTCATCTATACCTACCTGCTGGAATCATACTGTCTCCGTTTTTTTCCCTATTCTTCTCCCGTAGCAGGTATCTTGATCTTTATCTTCGGCGCATTAAACTAGCCTATAACTCAACAAAAGATAATACAATTTGGTAACAAAATTAGAATTTAATTTCTGAAAACTTGAAGGAAGATTATTAAGCATTTAAGCGTGTAATATGATTAAAATATTTTGAATCATTGAATCACTAAATAGACTTATAAATCACTTATAGACCTATAAATAATAACGTTTGAGACGGAATATTACCACATTAGACTATAGATTTCTTAAAGAGGAATTACTATTTATTTTTGAGTCTCGTAAGTTGAGCATTTAGGCGTCGAGAGCGAAGAAAATGGATTCTCCCGCCTTCGAATGAAGAGACAGGTGAGAGGGTGTGGGGCTAATTTTGAAGCCATGTTAGGGACTAGTCGTTGAGAAGAGAGGTGGGGGTGTGCTTCTCCAGGTGATATGGGGAACGGAAGGAAGGGTGAAGGGCTGGGTAGCCAGTGGGGGAGCGAGAGGTATCAAGAGTATACATTTGCGGGGCGGGGAGAGAAGTGGGAGAGGATTGCACACGGCGCTGGAAAGGAAGGCTGGCTGGTGAGGCGATTTTTGGTGCGACCAGAGAAGAGAAGGGACTGGGGATAATCTCGAAGGGCCATTGCTTGTTCCGTTCCCGGTATCTTCTCCTTTCCATTCCCCCTCTGACCTCTCCGTCAGTCTGTGCCTAAAAGGAGAAGGAAAAAGGGCGAGTAGAGGGTTAGAGGAGATCCTTGTGGAGTCATAGGCGAGATGGCTCAGATAAAGGTTTTTCCCCAGCAGAAGTGGGAATGATTGTGTGTGCGTGCGTGTGTATGTGGGGGGTGGAGAGAGAGCAAGGGCAAAGTAAGAGCCAACGGAAAGGAAAAGGAATACGCTCTGATGAAGAGGAGGGAAGTAGATAAGAGTCGGAGAGATGGAGCGAATTTGAAAATGTTTTGGAGAGATCGAGGAGGAAAACACAACATAAGAGATAAGAGGAGCAATTAAGACCAAATGGAGATTAGCTAATTCCCCATACTTTTTAATCCCACTCAGCGAAATAAAAGTAATTGCAGGTGCATTAAAAAGCAGTTGCCATTAGGCTAAATAGTGTTAAAAACCTTCGTATTTTTTTAAGAAAGGATATATTTAGTAGTTAGTTAACTGTTAAAAAAGTTATTAAAAGAAGATAAGTGACTTAAACGGCAAGTAAGGCATGCAAAAATATATGAACCTCCTTTTAAAAAAATAAATTTAATTGTAAAGGAACCTAACAGGCTGAAAAGTATTACCAAACTCAGGACACTTTTAACGGTAACATCGTTTCAAATCTATCATATCATGGGATGAATGTGAGCAAGAAAATGCCTTTAAGGTAATCACATTTTTCAACCTTAATTTAATTTAATGGGGGTGAATAGTGAGCTCATGTAGTGCCCTTCTCAATGATGTTTGAAAATCGTCAGGTGAGATAGTTAATACCAGTGCCATTTTTGGCATCTGGCACCCAAAAAATCACACCGCCACTTAAAGTTCCCGAATTTTTTGTTGGTTGCCGTTAGGGACTAGTCATTCCGTTGTTTTAATGTTGTCTAAATGTTGTTTAAATGCTCAAAGGAAAACAATTCATAAACTAAAGTAAATGACAGCAAAGTGATGGAACTATGAACAAATGCGAATCCACTTTAAGGAAACAAACTTCAACTATTTTATAAACCTTCAACAACAACACTTGGTTGTTGTTGAAGGTTTATAAAATTCACTGATGAGACCGTAACTTGGTGCATATAAATAAGAAAACAATATTAATGTCATTAATTTGCCTATTTTCGCAAAATTAAAAGAGTACGAACGGTTTAGACGATAATCCCAATCATCCAGGTGATAATTAAAGTTAAGTTATGTTAAGTATTGTTTCCGGAGGAATTTGAACTGTGATACTCCGGCAGGCTCAATAGTCGGTCTTTCTTCTGAGCTATCACTACTTGAAAACATTTGAAGCATGGTCAATACTGTATACTGCGCCGCGATAATGTTTCCACACTTTCAAATTAATTCGACAAACTGAAACATAACCAACTACGCTATTTGCCTAATGTGGGACTTGCGGTGTATCCATCCTCATTTTTTCTAAACGCTATAATTAAAACGAATTCACTTCGATACTCCGAAGAGATTCTATAAAAAATCAAAAAGCATTTAAATCCTTAGAGTCGTATCAACGGTGGAATGAATCAATTAAAATGATTAAGGTTATAAAATAATTTGATCGTTATTAAAATAACGTGGAAATAGTTCGGTTACTTTTTGGAATCCATTCTCGAGTCTCAATGAAGAGCTTAGGGGTATAAAGATCACTTCAACTATTTTGGCAGCCTTTGTAGGAGACTGGGCATAGTAGTAAGGGAATTAGGGGAAGTGTTGTATTAGCCAAGGAAGTGCGCGTGAGGATGAAAGAAATGATTTGAGGGACCTGTAGCAAGGGGATTAAGTAAATCCTAACATGGAGATAAACATTATGAGTCGCGGAATGTGGTCATTGAGGAAGGAGGATGACCGTGGATTGGAAGCCTTTGACTGTATGTTTGGAAAAGATGGAGAAAATAATTTAGACAGAAAGGTTTATAAATAACGAAGGTTTAGGAATATTAGGGAAGGATTGAAGTTGATAGGAAAAACCCAAATAGGAGGAGAAATGTATAAAAGCACAGAGAGGAGGTGAGATGCTGAAGATAATGTTAGAAGGTTGAATGCCGGAATGTAAGGCAGAGGCAGGAGAGTGGTAGGCTAAGTAAGATGGTTTGAAGAGTGGCAGAAAGTATGCAGAACTTAAAACCTTAAAATGGATTAAGTTTAAACTAAATATGTGTAGGAGTTTCAGTATGATAACTCCTAGGAAGATTCCGAAAATTCGCAGTTTAAAAACCATTAACGATTGACTACTGTCATGCAACTGAAACTTACATTTGAGTGATGGAACTATGAACAAATGCGAATCCACTTTAAAGAAAGTGGAGAGTATCGGAGGGCGGAGCGTTTTGCTCAGAAAATTCACCAAGGCTCAGGAATTCTTTATTTATGCAATAGTAAATGACAGCGAAAGGATTAGAGAGAAAGTAATAAATCACCACAAAAGGCGGAATACAAGTGGGTAAGAAAAATAGAGACATGCACTTCTCTTTCCGCAGAACTCTTTTTGTAATTATCTTATTTTTCGTTCTCTTCACTTCTTAACCTCTTCTCTCCCTCTCTCTACACTTAAACTGTTCGCGCCTGAGCCTAAAGTACCTATTCGTGACATTAAAAGGAGATACTTTTAACACTGAGTAATGACCGAAATGAAAAAGAAATTGCTTATCTGGAGAGAAAGGCGAATTAGAGGAGATTAACGCGAGTGCTATAAGGTGTGCACAATAAAAAATTGCAAGTGCGCCAAGCAATTATTTTCTTTTCAATCAGTGCTCGAGTTCTCCAGTTCCAATTTTTAGTGGGAGGGTGAATGCAGGTAGCATTAAAAAAGCTAATTGTCGCTCGTGGAGGTGAAGTTTGACTTTTTTCGTAGTTTGCCTTTTAAGATTCTCTGTTTGACTTTTCAAGAAAAAATTGTATGCCACTAAGAGCTAAGGTTAAAGATTAAGGTAGGCAGGGTCCCTCGTTTCCTTCGTCTGAATTCCTTTGTAGAACATATAAAGGTTATCTTAAAGCTCTAAACAAATAGTTCGATGCTCAGTCGCAAACAGTTGCATTTATTGACGCTTACGATTAGACTCATATGCCATTTTAGTTTTTTGACGAGGAGAACTATTTCTCTAAATTGTTAGTAATACATACTATAAGGAAACATTTTCAACTGTACATGTTTCCATTTCAAATGCCAATCACGCCAAATTGAGTGACAGAAGCAGAATTCATCATATATCCCTTAGAAGGGGATACATTTTTTATTCCAAGCACAATTAGCCAAAATAAAACATTCAAAATAAAAGGGCACATTTGAAAACTTTTTATTGGCTTTCTCTCTTGTGTATAACGCCAATGCTCACTCGTGCTTCAAGTTACCATCCGGGTTTATTTTTCTCTCATGCTGTCTATTTTGGTGCCGAGACTTTTGAGCCTGATCATCTATATCCAGAATGTGAATTACACAATTTTTTGGACTTCATATTCGAATTATAAATACCGAATAACAAAAAACACATGGATAAAGTTACATCCAGATAAGTTTTCAGGATAAAAACGGTTGTAACACAGAAATCCTCCTGGAAATTCCAAAGAAATTTTCCATACGAAATACCTTCTATGGAGTTTCCTGGGATTTTGGTAAATGGAAATGTTTTCAGCGGAATTCCATAAGGTCCTTTCCATAGAGTGCCATAGGGTCTTTCTCCATGGTATTTTATGGAAATCGACTGATAAAATTGCCATTTAGCTTCAGAATTCCATTAAATAAAAAATTTGGATAACTGCTCCTAGGTGACTCAAAAAATAACAATCTTATAAAAGGATAGAGCTAAAATACAAATTCACGTACAATTTTTTATTTCTCCAATTAAAACTCACTTTAATCACGATCTTAATACATCAGTTACACATGAGTGGGTACGTGAAAATTTCAACCAACCGTGAACCAATTTAATTATTCTTACAGGAACTGAACCACATGGAGCCACTTGAAAAATCACAATGGAATCCTTTTGTACACATTACAATCAGACAATGGGAGTGATACACTGCGTTAAAAAAATGAAGTGTTAGTTTCATGGAAGGCCTCACAGCGATCTTTGGCTTTTCATGGAAAGCTTTATATAAATGGACGAATTTTTCTATGCATATATATCCTTAGAGGGGATTTCCATTGAGAATTTTTCTATAGAAAAGTAAGTTCATTTTCCATATGCCGTAAAAAGTATTGAAGTGAGATAGAAGGGTTATTTATTTTTTCATAATATGGCATAAAAATTAGGATCGAGCACCTTATAAACCGAGAAGTACGGAATCTTTTTGAAAGGTACAAAATATAAATAATTATTAAATATTCACTGAGTTAAGTACCGATCTGAAAACAAAATTGTTGCGGGTGGATTCCTCCCAAGGGCAAAGAATGTTGTGTCACTTCTGGGTTCTATTATTAAGACTGGATGATGGGCCTTAGCAGTTAAAGCATCTAAGAGTTACGGTTTGTTTACTAGAGTATTTTCTGAGATGGATTTGGGCCTGAATTATTTCTATTGGTTTTTTAAATTATCATTTAATATTTGAGAACTGCAAAATAAGCAATTTGAGAAACATGATTTATGATTTTGGTCTCCATTCCAGAATTTTATATATATTATAGAATTATCGGTTCAATTTAGTGCTTTTGAAAGGGTTAGAGGAAATCATCATTTAATTTACTATCTCTTATCTGACATAGAAAATATTACGATTTTTACCTCAGAAGATGAATTTCTTACAGTAAGTGGATGGAGGATTATGATATTATATCCATAAAATATTAAGAAGGTGGGCATTATTTGAGTGGAGTGTTTTATTGCTTTGCTACGTGGCAAAGATAGTCTGAAATATGATTCTAAATCCATAAATGGATTGTCATGACTAATAATATGGTCACGCATTATTTATGCCATCTTATCGGTGGAGGCCATATATTTTTATTCGGGAGAGGATAATTGAACCAGCCATTGAACCAATGCAATTCTTTAAGGAAGGATCGTTCGCTACCAGGGTGGGTTAGCGAAACTTGGCTCTTGCAAACTCACATGTACGCCAAAACCTCCCTTTTCCTTCTAAGTGGGAAACACTTCCCCAAATTCGGCGAGCGCAGGCCCAAAATACGATTCTCGCCGAGTGCGGAAGTGTTGAAGCTAAAAAAAAACAATACGGGACAATATGTGTAAACATCGTGGGATGAAGGAGTACAGGACGGAGTGAGGGAAGGAAAAAAACGGGTGTTTGAGCAGTGGACATTTTTTCCCCTGCTCTTCCGCTCTCATTCCTTTCTCTACCCACCTTCTTCTGCCTCCTTTTCACAGGATGCCATTCCCTCTCATGTTTGGAATAAAAGAGTAGACGTATTAGGGAAAGAGGAAGGGTGTGGTGTGGGAGGGGGGTGGGGGGGATCACGCACGTGACGGAGAAGGCCGTGGCGTCTTGTAGAATCGGGACGAAAGGACGTGTCGGAGATGTTGCACTCGTCTCTGGGTCCCGGAACGATAAGCTCTCGGGGTGAGACAAGGCTTCCGTCAACAAAGCATTTGCACGAAAGACGAGGGGAGAAAGGCTCTAGAGAGAGAGAGAAGAGCAAAAAAAAGAGTGGGGCGAGCATTTGAAGGTCGAAACGAGGTTTTTTTTTGAAAGGGACGGGCGAATGGGACGGGGGGGGTGGGAGGGGGGGAGGGAGAATAGGATCATGAGCGTATGAAAAAAAAAGTTGAGGATAGGACGAAGCGTGGCAAGTGGGGCCTACAATGAAAGGGAGTGAAATAGGGGATGCCGAGGAAAGGCGGATGAACAAACGACGTTATCGGAGCCAAATGGAGATGATAAATTTCCACAAGGGTTCATCTTGATTCTGATACAGCAGAATTCGATACAGTAACTGGTAATTTACTGTTAAAAATATGGTTGCTACTAAGTTATTTTCTCCATATTTGTGCTACCCATGAAATACTCTTAGGCAAAAATTAAAAGTCAGCTTTGAAAATATTGTACTACCTCTTGTAAAGAAAAGAAATATGAAAAGAAATATGCTGTCTTTGTCTCGCAGGTGCTCTGCAGCATTAGTCGTTTCCATAGTGATTTAAAATTATCTTCTGAATCTGCCATATCGTCTTTGTACGTAATACTCTTCACAAAAAGATACATCTGCTCAAAAGATGCATAGTGAAGTTAGTAAAATACCAGAGTATTCAAGAATTCATCATCATATTTTCCGGATGACAAGAAGCACAGTACTCTCCTTGAAATCGTTAAAAAATATAGAAAATAATGCTAATATTATTTCATATTGGTAACTTAGATGAAGAAAACAGAATTATTATGTTACATAATCAGGAACCAGTTCTTCATTGTAGAAACCCAGAAATTTTCCCTGAAATATTTTTTTAATATTTCTTTTCAGTTAAGTTACATACCCAATTTCTAAATAAAAATACTGCTCTAAGGAAATCTATGTTTGGTTGTGATACTTTATAACTTACAAGTTACCAGTACAATACCTTCATTCGTAGTTTGTTAAATTTTAACTTGTTAAATAAATCGATATGTAAACAATATATGAATAAAACATGAGGCTAATTGTAAGTAGTGACAATAAATCCATATAAATGCATATAGTGACGTCTTAGCATAGGGGTTAACTTCAGGGTTAATGTTCCCAAAAAATATTAATTAAAATTTTTGAAGAGATATATACTGGTGCGTTAACGACGCATGAGATATATTTCAGATTATGCATTAATATATATGCAGATTAATGTATAAATGTTTGTATTAAGCCAAAATTTTTGAATAACTGCTTTTATTTCTTGGTTAATTTTAATAATTTAATGTGACAGTGAATATCGATTTCTAACGTGTTTACACATGCATATGAATCTCCCTTTACTACATATGCTATGGACCTACTGTTCTCCATTTGGACATAGTTTATTTTATAGTACGCACAGAAAATTCTTCATAACAATACCAAAACGCGTTACAGTTGCATCTATTGCGTGGTGCAATATTTCATTTGTAATTAAATATTATTAGAGCTTATGTTTGGAGCAGGTAAATGGTTATCTCCCCACTCATTTAAAATTAACCGTATAGCGTGTTCTATCTTCATTGGTGTTTTTAATTCCCTCCCTACGAGGGATATCAATATCTATAATTTAACCTAAAATTTAACCATCTGCAAGACACAATTATATACTGTAAACCTGCGTATTTATGAGGGGGTAAATTTGGGAATGTAACGGTAGTAAGTACTTTCCTGAATTGTTCACTCTTGAGCAAAGTCAGATTGGTTAAGAAAGAGTTAAGTAGAATGTGTGATTAAAATAAAGTTAAAGTGATAAAGATAGACCAGCTGCTTACACCTGGAGATTAGCGTAAAAAATACACGGCTATCAAGGAGGATAACAAGTACTTTAGTTACTAATACTGGAATTATTCCAGAGTTGGTTATAAAATAGTATGGTTGATGAAGTAACACTGAAAAATTATCTATTTTTCAATGCTGATTTAGAGGTACATGGTGTAAGATGGAAATATGTTGGATATTATTGGAGTGATAGCTATCAATTGTAGTGGAGAGGAGAGTCAGCGTGAGATATCCTGATTTCTGAGCCAGAAATCAGGAAGGAGGGTAGTAAACATTGAATAACCAGAATGATAACGGTCGAGTTAAAAGGTCGGCCTGGTTAATCTGGGTAGCGCGCTCGCCGGATAACCCAAAGGTCGCCGGTTCGAGTCCCACCCAGGGCATAGTTGTTGTGTTTGTCCAAGATGGTTTTTTCTATGATTTGAAGAGGTGCGGTGTGACCATAGCCGTGGAAGTACCCTGTAAACAAAAATATTATTACTAGAGTTAAAAGCTGATCCAAGTAACTTAGTTCTAATCCAGGTATGTCTACGGGTGCTCACAAGGTGGAAGAAGTAGACTAGGCATATCATTAGCTAGAGCAGTGTTTCCCAAACTTTTTCGAGCCACTGCACCCCTTGGTTTCATAAAACTATACCCAACACCCCCCGATCGTAACTTTCTTGTTTCTTTTCGTCCCTCTAGACTAAGGCACCGCCCCTCGAGGAGCGGTGCCGCCCATTTTGGGAACCACTGAGCTAGAGGAAATGATTGACAACATACCTGCTGTCGTGGGTGAAAGAAGAAAAGGAAAGGTAGTGGTTAAATAAGGTTTAGAGGAAAGAAATGACTTCGATGCGATATTAGTGGAGTTAATTAAGAGAAGGAAATTAATAGTAATGAACACCTAGTTCAAACACCACAGGAACGCAGGTGTACTTGGAAGGTGACAGTAGACACAGGGCAAGACACATCAGTCATAGCTAGGCATAGATTTAGGAACAGTGCTTTAAATTGAAAAAAAGCTTTTTGGGGGCGGACGAGGACTCAGGCCACGTTTTGGTTATGATGAGGTATTATGTAAATTTCAAGAGAATTAAAAATAGCAGGAGAAATGGAACCTAGGTCCTCTGTCAGGAAAAAAGACGAAAGAGCATCATGAATCAGAAGATAGTCTTCTAAACGAGGTTAAACCGAGGAGAACAGATGGGAAGTTCTTAAATAAGGAATAAATAGAGCCGCTGAAAAATTAATAGGAAAAGTAAAGCAACAGATCAATTATGAAAGCCATGTGTCACAGAGTTGATGATTCGGAAGAAGACAGCGTAGGAATTGGAAAAAGTCAGTACAAAAAGTGGAAGATGGAAGGGCGAGAGACCAATAACACAAAGTAGACAAAGGAAAAGGTGGATAGAAGTGCGACTACATAGAAATGTTACAAAGGCAGAGAATGATGGGCTTGCTGTGTAGGAAACTTTAAGCCGTGTTGGTAAATAGAATAGGAAATGCAATAACAGAGATGTCTGGGAAGAGACAACGAGAAGAAATGTGGAAGATGGAAAGAGTACTAAAGATGAGGAACTAAAAGATAAAGAGAATAGAATCTTAACTCAGATTTGGAAATTGAATTTGAAGTAGATGGGGAATGATCAGTGTCAGAGATATTAGATAGATAAAAAGACCGCTACTAGAAATGGAGATGGCAATGGATGTTGATAAATTAAGAAAGGGATTAGGAAAAAGTGAAAAAAAGAATTTTAGAAAGTTAATTCCAATAATTTTCAATTAAGGAATGTGATCAGAATATTTCATGAGGACGATATCAATTCAAATAACAAAGAAAAAGAAATGAGCAGAATATGAGGACTATAGGACAATTAGTTTGATTTTGGTTGCAGCGAAAGTAGTAACATCAATAAAACACTGGAGAGAAGGGCAATTGAATACCTAGGTGAAGTATGCAGAGTTGAAAATGGATTTATGTTAAGGTGAGGCTATGTATTTATAATCTGGAGTTCATAAAAATTTACTTCAACTGGTGGATTACCCTTCATTCATTCATTTTTGCTGATTTATTGCACTTTCTTTGCTGAAGTTTATATTGTGGATATAGGTAAAATAATTCCCTCGCAATGATAGCTACTATACTCATTAAATAATTATCCATCTTGAACGATGGCAGCAGAAAGACTCTTATGGTATATGGTGACAGTAGATTGAATAATGAAACTATTCGGTTTATAAACATCTTCTTCTGTGGCATTTGATATCTGCGTTCATAAAGTTTTGACCTCTTTTAAAATTAAGTAGACGTAATGTAATAAATCCTTCAGAATGATCTCTGATGACCTCAGTTGGGTGCGAATCCATCAAAATACATTCGTTTCGGGTTTGCGAACCGCCGTCGATGAGATGTGTAAACAACGAATGGCGTATTGAAGACGATCCATTATTTTTATGACGCGCCTCCAGCTTATATTTCCAGCGGCGCTCGAGTGTGGAGTTATTCGTGGGAGGACTGCGAAGGTTTTAGAACCTCGATGAGAAGAAGGGGAGGGAACGAAGGCTGTCTTGATGGAAGGGGTTTGTTGAGCGCGAGAAGGCAGGCGGTAGTGATGGGCTAGGGAGAGAGAGAGAGGAAGGATGGTGGAAGGCCTTCCTAAGGGCGAAGGAAGGCGATAAAGGGTAGGGGACAAAAAATAGAGTGGATCACAAAAAATTGTGATGTGATCGATAAGGACTCTGACGCAACAGTATCGCCACTGCACTGCTGTGTGTAGGTGTATGTATACCTTTTGTGTTGTACTTTTTCACATACTTGGGTTTATTGTGTAACACTTCTTTTATCCGAAAGTGAAAATGATGGACCTCGGTTTGGATGAATGCTTTAATAGAGGAAAAATTGTTATTGGAGACTGTGTTATACTTTTTCAGCTTCTTCCATTAAACGGAAACGGAGTGTATTAAGTCACTCCTGGTGACTACTATGTAAAAGTGACTACGTACTGGTGTAAACAGTAATAATAATAGTTTTACTAATGCTTGAAGTTGTGATTATAGTTTAAATCAGCTTTAGTTTATTCACCTCAAGTATTCTGAAAATGTCGTGTACTGTGTTTTCGACGCCAATGACTTGGAATATTTTGTCGAGTGACTTATTTTGCATCTATTAAGCGCGAAGGTTCGAATCCTTTATTTATGTACGTGAAATGCCTTGTTGTTCGGAGATTCCTCTAAATGAATGCATGCAGTTGCAGATACTGCTACTAAATGAAAACCTTATAAAACTTATCTTTATCATGATAAAATTTAAATTTAATTGTTTTCTTATGTAAATTCCCTTTTGATGAAAAATTACCTTCCAGTCTTACTACTCGGATTTTTATTTGGAACTTGACATCACGCTCTTAAAATTATCGAGTTTTGAAACATCTTTTGAGTATAGATATTTCATATGTTCAAAACTATTAGAACCATTAGAGGAAGAATTAGGGCAATGAGGTCATTTATTTTGTTTAATTATTTTACCATATGCATCATAGTAACTATATGTTCGTCGCAAAACCAGGTTTTGAAATTATGAAAAACTAAATTTTACAAAATACTCATTGACGAATATCGTTATATAATGAACAAATTGTATTATATCTCGAAATAACTCAGTTATTGATGTTACTAATTTCTAAAGACTGATCGCTGCAATTAATTCTCAAAACTCAGGTGATAAAATATACTATTTCTCAGGTGAGAAGGAGGAATTAATGATTTTTCGATTTAATTCAGAAGATGCAAAAGAAAATATCACACCATCGGAAACAATACAAATACAATAATTAGACAGACACGTATGGATTAATGGGATAGGTTTATAAATGGAATAGAAGATGGCCCGCATGGTAGACAAGAAATGGCATACAACTAACGAAACATCTTAATAAAACAGAAAAGATACAGCTCAGTTAAATGTTTTAACAGAAGAGGAATGGAGGAAAGGAAGAGGCTATGATGCAATCCATAAAAATACCAAAAAGCTTGACAATGCCATGTGCATCAGAGGTTGCTATATGGTTGGAGTTGAATTCCATTGAGTTGAAGGAACTGAGGTATGCGATGAATAGAACCAAAAATAGAAAATGCACTGGTATAGGTGGCAATAATTCAGAACTAATAAAGCACGGGGGAAAGAGTATTAGAAAATAGAATGTTACATTTATATAACATATGTTGGACAAAATACGAAATACCATATGAATGGAGAGTAACCAAGGTCATGCTTAATGCTGCTTATAAAATATACCGTAAAATAATTAACGAAAGGCTTCAAACTATCTCCGTTAATATATTATTAGAAGAGTAAGCTGACATCCGAAAAGGAAGATGTCGTACAGAGGATGTTTTTACACTGAAACAAATAATACAGAAGCGACGAGAATTTAACCTAGAGAAGCACCAACCTTTCGTTGACTATGAAAAAGCTTTTGATCGGGTTAACAGAAACATGCTATGGCCAATAATGGAAAAAAGAAAATATCCCAAAAATCTTCTTAAAATAAGACAAAGTACAAAACATAAAACTACAAAAGCACCAAAATTATCATTGATACTGGAAAAAAAACTAAGAGCGGAAATGTCCATAAATCAGGCTGAGTCAAGGACGCAGTATGTCATCAAAATTGTTCAAACTCTTTTTGAGTTTTTGATGACTTGATGACTTTTTGAGAAAATGGAAGGACCGGTTTATAATTGGGACCCACAGAATACTTAAACACAATGCCATTTGCTAATGACTAGGTTGTTATACAAGATATACAGGGTAAACTGAAAATAACGGTATATAAGCTACAGCAGCTGAGCAAAACTTACAACCTAAAAATCTCGACAGCATAAACATAAACAATGGAATTCCTAGGAGACCTCCCAGAAAGAACAAAAATTGTTATAAAAATCACACATTATAGAAAGTATCATATTTCCAATATTTAAGATGTCAGGAAACCTTTGAACCTATGAAGAAGAAAAAACAACAAATAAAATTAACTTTTCCAGAGGATATGCGGAACAATAACAAGATCCTTAAAAGGTAAAACTAGAAATGAAATTCAAATAAAATTATATAAAGTAATAGAAATTATCGCTTTGCTCTATGGATCAGAATGATTTACAGCTAGACAAAAGAACCTCAAACAAATTAAATTATCAGAAATGAAATTCTTCTGATCCGTAAAGGATGTCGAATAGACCGAGGAATATAGACAAGGGAAGAACTAGGTACTAAATCCATTGTTCAAAAACTGGAATATTACCAATAAAATAGGAAAGAAAATGTGTTAAGGATGCCAAGAGAGAAGATTCCAAAAAAAGCTGTTGAATATAAGACATCAGGAAAGAAAATAGTACGAAGACCGAGGAGCAGATGGTGACAGTGAAGCCAAAAAATGTTGTTAGCCTAATCCTGGAAGAAAGAAGATCCGTTTTCGTTATATCGGATTGTGAGTTAGTGATTTATTCTGATATGTGTGCATTATTTGTAGAAAAATGTAATTCTTGTAGAAAAATGAAAATAAATGGGACCTAATTAAAAAAGTTTTTCTTCCACACCTCATTTTCATTAGAAAATTATTCATAAACAAAATAGCAATAAGATAGCGGATTTTTTTACGATACTTCATATATTACTAAGAAATAGGAAGTATAATTAAGGAAGTTAAGCGCATGCCATACATCAAACAACATTTTTCTATTTTAATAAAGTTAAAGTCCAAAATAATGTTTTAATGAATATGTATATGATTAATTTTTATTGTCTGTACCTTACTCCTGTAAATATGCATACCGCATAATTTCATATCTTTTAAACTGAGATAATTCCTTGGTAGTTTTTGTTGCAATGTAATCAAGTTCCACATTAGCAGTCATTTGTTCTGTTATTGGGTTTATTGTTCAGTATAAATCGAGTAATTGAAACAACTGCATTGATATTAGTTTATTCTTATTTGCATTAAACATCTAATTGAAATGTTGAAATACAATTTTGACGCATTTGAAAACGTTATAAAATACGTTCCAGCATTATTGATTAATCTATTTGGCTCATTCACAGTTTATTTTTAATTCTAAGCACCCTTTGAAAGTTTTTCTACTCAAAATTGTATTCTTTTGTCCTAATTCAGCAAGCGATATTTAAATCTTGCTTGATTTAAGCCTTTGGTATTGTATAATTGAAATTTGTATTGTCGCTGGTTTTGTGCGATAAATGTTGTTTAAAGCTTTTGAATATTACAAATTCGGCTATAGAAAATATGATTAGAGGGAGTCTCTAGTTGAGAGTAATGCAAGGGAAGTTCATTTATTCGAATTTCATTAACGGAGTGAACTGCGGACGTCATTTCCTTAGTTAACGCGACGGGGATAGGAAAATCTTTGCTTTTGTGTTGACTTTATTTTTGTATGTCATATTCAACTAACTATTGAACGACATTTCAATTAATTTGGTAATAATAATTGTAATTAGTAAAAGAGAATAAATTTTATTTTCCATTTCATTATATGAATACAATTTATACACTTTTGATTTCAGATAAGCAAATGGAACGCATAAATTCCATTATCTAGGAGATAAATGCTCATTCTTTGTATTCTCCTAACTTTGCGATTCGTACGTGCTTCAATCTACATCAGAGAAAAAGAAAATACACTTTTTCGGCACTTTTTAAACGCTCGGAATCCAAAGTAGCGCCAAAAAAATCTGTGCGCATAAAATGTTACATATAATTTCGTAAGCGGGGTCTGGATTTTTAAAAATCTCCTTCTCTTTACCCCCTCTAACAAGATATTTTGGATGGGACGCCAGGAACGTATTAAAGAAGGGGGAAAAGTGAATTGGGCACTCAAGGGATGGAAGAAGGGAGGGGGCCGAGGGAGAATGCTAAAACCTCGCCCTGAGGCGGGGGCGATTAACAATGAGATGAAACAGCGGGGACGTGGTGGCGCGAGGTAGAATTTGGGGGGGGGGGGGAAGGAAAGGGGGGGGGGAAGAGAAGGGGGGGGTGAAGCGGGGGGGGAGGGGGGGTGGGGGGCGAGGGGGCGCG